>QJNY01000037.1:0-263209 GCA_004155945.1 Monosporascus sp. mg162
TTTTTTTTTTTTTTTTTTTTTTTTTTTTTTTTTTTTGATGCATTTCGACCTTAAAAAGCAAATATTGGTAAAGACCGACGTTTCGAAATATGTTATGTTTGGGATTTTGTTATAGAAAAATAATTAAGGAAGGTAGTACTTAATTGCGTTTTAGTTGTAAAAGTTTAGCGATATAAATTTGAATTATGGAACGCCCGATTAGGAAATAATGGTTATCTTAGAGTTTTTCCAATATTGGCGTTATTATTTATAAGGCAGCAAACATACCGTAAAGGTTAGGTTAAATTATGTAAACTTGCAAAACTTTATAAATATTCCGAAATTTAATAGTAGATAAGCCCGGTAATATATGTTATTTGTATTTTTTGATTTTGTGATTAAATATTAATTAAGGAAGCGAAATTCGGCTAATTTAACCTTGAGATGCTTTAATTATATAGAAGAAAAGGTGGATAACTTGATGTTATTGCCGACGTTCGAAAGGAAGTTAACGGTAAATTTTAAGTTATTCCCAGTATGTTCCGAGCCGGAGATGTTGGTTAGCGTTATTTTCGTAAAGAGGACGCCCGAAAAACGTAAGGTTTTAGCTTAGGTAATTACGTATAAACGGGTACGGATGGCGAGTTAGAGTTTAATTAAATTAAAGACTGCGAAAACGTTATAGGACCTAGCCAAATCGCCAGTCCCGGAAATATTCCTTAACTTGATTTGTATTATTTAAAAATGCGACCCCGAATATAGGCAAATTTAAAAAGAACTTGCAGATGATATACCGATAAATCTTTAATAGAATATTGGTATTAAAGGATTGGTTAAATATAAAAATCGATTATATATTCCAAGCGAAAAGGCCGTATATTAAAAAATCCTGGAGATGTATTATAATAACTTTTTTGCTAGTTATTTCGGTATAGGAAAAACTTAATAACGAATTAAATAATTATATTTTCGGCCAAACCTAAAAAAAGGCGTACGAAATTACATTAGAAACTATGCTATTTGCTTCGGAAGTAAGGCGAAATATTACTAGCCTTATAGCGAATTACAAATGTTACTTATAGCTTTATTACTTATAAAAGAATTAACCATAGATTTTATTATTCGATTGCTTTTAATTTAATATTAAGGCTGTAAGGTTGATGTTATTTTAGTAATAGTAAACCGATTTGTAACGATAAGAATTTTTTTTCGTAATTGTTATTATTATTATTAATGTTAAATTTACAAAGTTGTTTTATCGAAAGATCGAATATTATTATGGAACTTTTATAGGAATTGTTTTTAATAAAGGCTTAGTATTTACTAGTATATTTTGGGAAGAGCTATGTTATTATATTAAAGTTAAGCAAAGACTTTCGATTGCTTTTTATTTCCAAACTGATAGAGAAACGGAAAAAATGAATTAGATATTCGAATATTATTTCCGTTGCTTTATCGGAAATTAACATTTAACTTGGTCCAAGTTATTACCCGAAGTTTTCTTTGTAATTAACTTTGCAGTTAATAGTATTACCGAAAAGACCTTTTCTAAAGCTTTGTATAAATATAAACCTGAATTTAGGACTTTTTTCGAAAATTGAAGTACTTTAGCAGAAGTTCTTATAATATATATTAAAGTTTAAAAGCTAAAAAAGATCCGAAAAGAATTAAAGAAACGATGGCGAAAAACGATTAAAACGTATAAGAAATATTATAATAACAAACATAAGTTTCTTACTATTAAAGTGGAATAAATGGTAAGGCTATTAATAAAAAACTTAGGGATTAAATACTGTAAGTTAACTTTTAAATATATTAAACTATTCCGCGTTATTGGCAAAATCGGTTTTCAGGCATATCGCTTAGCCCTGTTTTAATAATACAACCGTTTGCATTTTGTTTTTCCAATTTAACTGTTAAAACTTTGGACAGTTAAAATTGATTATTTATTAATAATACCCGAATTAAAAAAAGATACCGAATAAAAGGTTAAAAACGTTGTAAGTTAACGTGCTTTTTAAAGGTAATTATAGTATAAAGTAAAGTAAAGAGGTTAACCTTCCGAATATAATTAATAGGTTAGTAATAAAGATATACAAAACGCTTAAGAAGTTATTATTAGGTATTATCGACGATAGAAATAACAGAAGAATAAGTTATTTCGTTAGTTCGAAATTATAGAACAGATTAATTAAGTAATAATAATGTAAAAATATTTTTGTTATTAAAAGATATCGAAACATTAATAATACCGCCCCGGAAAACTTATAAAATTACCATAAAAAACTATACGAATTATATATTTTTGATTACACTATTAGAAATCGAACTTAATTCCTTAAAAAGTTCGAAGCTGTTTTAAAACTTTACCGAATTAAGCTAGAAAGTTTCGTATATTTATAACGAAACAAACCAGTTCGTTATCTTAGTTATTACTATCTAAATTTTCCGAGCCAAAGCTAAAGATATTATCGTTATAGCGGAAAACTTCCTTTATTTTTTGAATAAGGGCTACATAAACCGCAAGCTAAACGCCAAAGTTGCGGTCCTTAAGTAGCAAACGCGGAAGCGTTTAATAACGATAGGCTTTTTTTTTAATAGTAGGTTAATTTTGTTAATTACGGAGCAAAATTGTTGGAATGTAGGAGGTACTTATAGCTAAAGGCGCGGAAGCCGCATAACGAAAGGAGAATAGGGCACGGCGACCAGTAACTATTGACTAGTACTTACGATAAGTTACTTGAAACCGATAAAATATTAGTAAACTACGTCCGGAATAATAAGGAAAATGGAGCGACTTACCGTAATAGCACCGACCTTACCGGTTAGACCAAATTCTGCCCGGTAGGTAAAAAGTATTCGGAAAAAAGCCCGAACAAGGCGTTATTAGGCAGCAGCAAAAAGGATACGTTAGTTAAAATCTGTACCTTAAACAGGATTACTATCGACGTCCTCGCCTAACTGGTCGAATATTTTAATTAACTATTTGATAAATTTCTAAGAGCGAATTATATCGAAAGTTATAGCGGTAAGGCTTTTTTAAAAATAATCGATACGTTAATAAAAGTAAGGCGAATAAAAGGCGAATTAACTTATAAATTTGCATATATCATAATTATTAAAATAACTAGTATAAGCAAAAAAATCCGGAAATTTAAACGTGTAAGAAACTTTAAAGGGAAAACCTCGGTAAGGACAGAAAGCATTTTCGGCTTTGCTAAAATAAGGGCAATATACGTAAGTACCGGGGATAGGAACTGCGCTATAAGAACGCGAACTATAACGGCGATTGCATATCTTTTTGCTTTAGTTTCGAAAAGGTAAAATAATTAATTTAAAAACGAAAAATAAAATAAAAAATGTATAATCGAAATCCGAAAAATAAGCGAATGCGAAATGCTTTAACGAACGCAAAAAAAAAAAAGAAAAGGTATTAGGATTGCAGAAAGAAAAAACAAAAATTAAAAGATTGGAAAAATTAGGCAATATTTACATGTATATATACGGAATTAAATTAATTATGGGTAAAAACAAACGCGAAATAAGGTAATTGCCTGGGACTATCGTATATACTTATAGATACAACAAACTCCACCTTAAATAGCCTAAATTATAATAACAAAAATATATCACTTAACGATATCATCCCTACCTACTACATACATACATAATGCCGGGCTGGCATTACAAAAAAGGGGGAAATAGTTGTTATAATATGCCTAGCAGCCTGGGGCTGGCATACTTTACGTAACTTATCCATCCTCCTTGCTTGAACCCCTTACTGCCTTTATTTTATATAAAGGCCTTAGGTCCTTATTTATTCTTATAGAGAGATAAGAGTCTGTTCTGTCCTAACCCTACCCTATAGAAATAGACTGGTTATACCTGACTTGAGCCCTACCGTGACAATTTTTCGTATGAGCTTTAACCTTTTAACGTATCTTGTTTTTCTGTTTTAAAACGCGTTTATTCGCGATATATCAAAAATCTAACACGACGTTATTATACTTATATTACCAAAGAAGATTTTCTCGCCCGGCTTCTACGACGCGTTCTAAGCTGCCATAACGTCCGATAACATCAAATCTAGATTTGCGAAAGCTGGTTTTATTCTATTCGATCCCAATAACGTTCTTTCCGAATTGGAAGTTCCTTCAGTTGTGTTTACGCCGACCGTCTCCTTGCTAACTTCCGCCGGTTCTATTTTACCCCCTGCGAAAATCCTTAAAAATATCCGTAAAGCGATAAAACAAGGACGATGTTTGTAAAAAAGGATCAAAAATTATCAAGGTGGTTCGCTAACAAGAATATTTAAATCGGCTAATCTTATAACAAAAAGTTACATGTTGCTGTTGCATAAAGCCGTTCTTCTCGGGAAAAAAAGATTTAATTGCGCGAAACGAACCATATCTTAAGCAAACGTCGCAGGATCAAAAACAAACGTCTTTAAAAAGGAGGAATACTTATTATACAAGAAGGACAAGCTCTTCTGGCCCAAAAAGAAAAGAGTAGTGAAAGAATACAGCCAATAGCAGCTGGAAAGAGTTCTCGCAAAAGGGTTAAAACGAAGGAACAGAAATATGGCGTTTACGGCAAGCTCGGACATAATACGCGTACTTATAAAGAAGTTATAAAAACGTCCAGCGAAAAAAAATCCGATTAATTTAGTTCAGTGCGATATGTCGTTGTTGATCAATTTAAATTTGGTGTAGTAAAATGCCAAAATCCGCGCGACTCGCTTATGTGCGCGACTCACTTGAGTGGGACGTTAATTAAGAAATCGTTTAAAATATTAAGCGTAATTACGGCTAAATTTAATCTAGAATTTAAGCAATTTAATATAATAAACGTTCTCGTTAACGTTAAGCTATCTTATAAAGTATACATAAAATTACCTTTAAAATACTCGTATCGTAACAAGATTCTTTTGATTAGGAAGGTACTATATAAACTAAGAAAGTTACCTTTATTATGGCAAAAGAAATTTACTGGAATACTTACAGAATTAGAATTTCGTCCCGTTCTTAGAAACTTTATTGCTTTATTTGTTAAAAGGTATTTTCTTTTCGTAAAGGATATTGTTACAGCATATCGCTAGAAAGGTCAAGGCCTCGTCGATCAGATGATTTAACAGATTCGAGAATAGTATATCCTAATAAAAGTTAAAAATCTACAATAGTTTCTCGGCATTAAAGTAATCAAAAATAAAGCTAAAAGAAAAATCTAGCTTTTCTAATCCGATTTTATAAATAAGCTAGTTAATCTAGTCCTAAAAGAAAATCTAAATAATTTTCCAGATACGCCAATAACAGGCGTCAAGCTACTACCGAATCTTAATCTAGCCTCTCCAGGGTTTATTAACAGATACCAAAGAAAAATCGGTTCTATCTTGTACGTAACAGTTAATACGCGACCTAATATAACTTTTGCAATATTCCAACTTGCTCGATTTAACCTGAACCTTAACGACGTATATATAAAGCTGCTAATCGAATTAGATTATATCTAATCGCGATCAAAATGCTGATATTATAATTCGAAAGTAAAAATTCGTTAAATACCTAAAATATCCTTTTTTTACGGATAATACAATCGATCGAAAAGCTTTTAAGCTTACGTTATAAAGCTATTTAATAAAATGATAAAATAACGGGTAAATAAACAAGATAACATCCCACATAAGCAAGCAAGCCACACAAGCAAGCAAGCCACACAAGCAAGCAAGCCACAAAAGCAAGTAAGCCACAAAAGCAAGCGAGCTAAATTTTGGCACCTCGCAACAATCAATCTAAACATTTCAACAACAACACATCGCATTAATTAAAATCAATCGGATTTTTTTCGCTAGACGTATCTATAATTTTTTCACAAGTACGCGCATTATGTCCGAGCTTGCCGCAAACGCTATACTTCTGTTTTTTGGTTTCAACTCTTTTGCGACGATTGCTTCCAGCTGCTATTGGCTGGATTTTTTTTACCACCCTTTTCTTTTTTGATTGGAAAAACTTATCTCTTTTATATAGTAAATGTTTCTTTTTTTTTTTTAAAAAAACGTTTATTCTTGGTCCTCCGACGTTTGCTTAAGATGTAGTTCGTTTCGCGTAATTAGACGTTTTCTTTTCGGAAAAGAACGGCTTTATATAATAATAACATGTAACCTTTTATTATAAGATTAACCGACTTAAGTATTCTTGTTAGCAAGCTACCTTAATAATTTTTAATCTTTCTTTATATGTATTGTCCTTATTTTATTGCTTTACAGATATTTTTAAGGGTTTTTGCGGAAGGGGAAATGGAACCGGCAGAGGTTAGCGGGGAGACGGTTGGTGTAGGCGCAATTGGAGGAACTTCCAATTTGGAAAAAACGTTATTGGAATCGAATGGAACAAAACCAGCTTTCGCGAATCCAGATTTGATATTATCGAACGTTATAGCAGTTTGGAACGCGTTGTAAAAGCCGGCAAAAAATTTTTCTTTGGCAATATAAGTATAATAGCGTTGAATTAGATTTTCGATATAACGTGAATAAGCGCGTTTTAAAACAAAAAAACAAAATACGTTAAAAAGTTAAAGCCGATGCGAAAAATGCGCAGGTATATAAAGCGTAATAATATTGTTGTTAGCGTAATATTATTCGAATTTTATGGAATGGTAACTTTCGTAGCCGTCGAAAATAAGAAAACGTTTCGAACCTTTCGTACGCGTCCGAATATATTTGTCAAAATGCTGGTTTTATTCGAGACTTAATTTATTTGTTATCTAGCTATTATTATTTAATGCGATCTTTTAATCGGTTACTGGTAATAGGTTATCGTAGTACCAAAACCCAAAATAACTTTTTCCCGCTATGATAACAAATAACGGTACAGCTTAACTTTAGAAATTAACAGCTTAAATAACTGTAACCTATTTTTTATTACTTTGTTACGTTTATTTAGGTTTTCCACGTTTTTCAGCATTAGTAATAACTATACCCGTTGCTATAAAAAGCCTTATTAAAAATCCAGTTTCGTCGAAGTTATAAATATCCTTCTTTACGATGCCGTATTTGGCGATAGTAGCCCGAATAAGCTCGAACCACTTACGAAATGTCTTTGGATTTTCGCATAAAACTCGTTAATAATCGATTTTCCGATTTAAATACGTTTACAATTTTTTTTGCCGTTGAACAAAGTTCGACGCTTAGTTAATTTTAACGCGTTTTATAACGCGCTAGGCCAGTAGTATATTGGCCGTATCTTTAACATGCTAATGCCGGACAGGAAACGCTCGCGTGTTTAGATTCAGAATTTTTTCGACAATTAATTTCTTTTCGGTCGGCGTCAGCTTTCGCGAATTTGGGGTATTATTGGTTCGGGGGTATTGACCGTGGTATCTGGCTTTCAAAGTAAATTCGGAGACTTTATATATAAAATGCAACTTTTTAAAGGTAAGTTTCGGATTTCTTTTTTTAGCCTGGATAGCTAAGTTCATCCTAGCTTCTTTGTAAGACGTTCCATGCTGTTGGCGTTGAGAAATTCATGATCAAAGTTGGAAGGTTGAAAAGTTGAGAAACTTGGCTCGTTCGCTTGTGTGGCTCGCTAGCTTGTGTGAGACGTTATAGTAATTACTTTTATAATAAAAACGGAATTATTATCTTTACGTAAATTACAAAAAAAAACTTTATTTAGTTTCGGATTAATTAAAAATTAGCAATCATTTTAAATATTAAACCGTTAAATATATAATAGGTAATTAATAAATTATACGATTTATTTACGCTGACATCGCCTTATTATAAACGAAGTTATGGTAGTTATATAAATATATATAACTATTAATTACGAAAAGTCGTAAAAAAGGACATAATTAAATAAATTCTACATTTACGGGCAATATGTTAGTTAATGGATTAATAAAGGCATTATTACGAAAACTTTACAAGTATTTTAAAAAGTAATTAGGATTAATAGATATTACGGAAGCTTTCGATCGGCGGAAGAACATTTTAAGAATAATTTCAGAGGAATTGGCTAATTAAGAGTATTTAATTACCGGAAAAGAGGTAAAATAAAAAACTGTGGCTCTAGGAAGTAATAAAGTGTGACGGTTAACGGCGTAACTGCGTCAAGGCGTTAAGGGGGTATGTCAGCTAGCAGGGGGCACGCTAACACCCCATATACAGAAAGATTCCATCTAATCGGAACATATATCTTCCGTAGCTAGACTACTTCAAAAATCAGTACGCGTTGCGAGAGCGTACGCAACTAGCCAATTAATACAACAGAATTGATGTTCCCTATATCTGACAAGTTGCCCGATCCTTTGTCAGGAGTTTATTGCGCCTAGTTCCGTTAAACCGTCTATAATGCCAGGTCTGGGGTGCCGGAGTGGTTAGGTGCTAATAGCCTGTGCATTGCTTACCGAACCGAGGGGGCGAATCGTCCGAGTCCGAGTCGAAATCTTCTTCCCACTCTGTAGGAGCTGGGATGCTGCGTCTCTGCGTCGGGAGCCACTCCCACGTATCGGCCTCAAACATGTGGCCTGGGTGCGTGACGTGCGCGCTCAAGTTGCACATGAAGCAATAGTCAACGTTGGCGCACTCGATGCAGTGAAAACGGATTCCGTAAATGTCCTAGACGATGGCAGGTTGTTAGAGGCATGGGCAGTGCTGTTTAGTTCAACAGGATGAATGGATATACCACTTACAAGCCAACAGCCGTCACAGCTAAAGTCGTGGTACTTTTGACCTGGCCCCAAAGCGGCTGCTTCTTCTGCTGCTGTTGGTAACCCCGTCGCTGTTGTCGTCGCCATCGTCGTCATCATCATGAGCCCGGGACCGCCGAGGCTTGCGGCCAGTTCGGGATCAGCCGCTAGCTCTGACAGGAGGGTGTTGTTCTGGTGGAACACGGCGATTGCGTGGGGTGTCCAGTCGGCCGGCGGTGTAGCGGTGACGACAGTACTCGGGCGGAGTCCACTCTCGAGCAACAGTCGGACCATGCAAGCATCACCGCTCCGGCATGCCCAATGCAGGGGCGTCCAACCACCTGATCCCACAGCAGCATCGCTCTCGCCAGCCTTGGGGCTGAAAAACAACAACACGCTGCGCACCACGTCGACAGAGGAGCCACGGGCGGCGTAGTGCAGGAGCCCGTCGTTGAGCTGTCGGACGGTAGCACGCGGGTCGACGCCTTTCCCCAGAACAAGGTTGAGCATGTCGAGGCGGCCGGTCTGGGCTGCCAGATGAGCCGCGTTTCGGCCCTGCGCGTCGAGGACGGCCGCGACGTCGAGCTGGCACGAGTCCGAGAGCAGCAACCGCTGCGTCGCCATGTAGCAACCGTTCTCAACCAGCTCTAGCAGCAGCTCGCCTAAGGCGCGTCGCCCGCAATCAGGGTCGCCGGCAGCGATGCGGTCAAGCAGCAGCGTCACGGTTTCAAGGTGCCCGGCACACGCAGCAACCGCTGCAGAAGAGTTCCCTTCCCCGTCGGCCGCCGTGGGGTTTGCGCCGGCGTCCGAGAGCAGCCTGACGAGAGCCGAGTAACCGCCGGAAGCCGCAAGGTGTAGCGGGGTCTTCCCCCACCGGTCGACAGCGAGCACGTTGGCGCCCCCCAGGAGCAACACCTCGGCCACCGCCACGTGGCCGTTTGCGCAGGCCGCGTGGAGCGCCGTTCGACCGTCATCATCCGTGCCGACGGGTGGCACCCGCTCTAGCAGCTCCTTAACAACTTCGAGGCGGCCCATGCTGGAGGCGAAGTGCAGCGAGCCCGGCATCCATTTCTGGCTCCAGCCCACAGGCGGCCCTGGGCAGCCGCCGGCACGGTCTTCCCAGATGGCACCGTTGTCAATAAGCAGTCTATAAATGGAATGGCTGCCAACGGCATTGGCCGCCAGCAGGGCAGACCCGTAGTATCCTCCCTTTGCGTTTACGTCGGCCCCCCGGCCGATTAGCAGCCGCACCGTGTGCTCTGAACTCGAGCGCCCCGGGGACTCAGCGACAGCCGCCTGCAGCGCGCTGTGGAGATGACCGCCCTCGGCGTTGACATGGGCGCCGCTGTCGAGGAGAGCCTTGCAGATGAGGGATTGTCCGCAGGCCGCGGCCTCTTGCAGTGGCGTGGCGAAGGACCCCTGGCTTTGCAGGTTGGGGTCGGCGCCGAGCGCCAGCAAGGCACGCACTATCCTCACATCTCCGTAACGACAGGCCATCTGCAGGGCACTGCGGCACAGCCACCCATCCTCGGTGATGAACTTCCCGGCTGTGTTGTTGATATCGGCGCCGTGGCTGACTAGCAGCTCGGCTGCCTCCAGCGGGGGGTGGTCTTGGTGGAACATGGCCATCAGGGGTGTGCCATAGATGCCGCCGCCGCCGTTGGCGTCGGCACCATGATCGAGCAAAAGTTGCATGAGAGCCACGTCGTAGCGCCTCCGGACTGCCGCCTGCAGAGCGCTGCCCTCGGGCCCCACGCTCGCGTTAACCTGCGCGCCGCCCTCTATGAGCGCGCGGGCGATAGCGCGCAGCCCCAGCAGACAGGCCAACTGCAGCGGCATCCCAAACCATGATCCCGTGGCTTCGAGCTCGGTTGAGTGGACCGACGCGGCCGCATTTGCGTCAGCACCGCTTGTCAGCAAGAGCTCGACGATGTGCACGTTCCGGTAGCAGCAGGCGGCGAGCAGGGGTGTACCGTAAAAGTCGCCGAGCTGAGCATTCGGGTTGGCTCCTCGTCCGATCAGCCACGACACCCTCTGCTCGTCACCGTGGGCTGCTGCCTCGCCAAGCGCGGCGTCTAGGTCTTGGATGTTCTCCTCCCGTTGATCTCGGGGAGGCCGATGCCTCTCCGCGTTTACACAGTCGCATTCAACCGGCACCTTATCCGCACTCCCAGCACCGACCCGCAGATGTCTTCTCGTCATCCGGAAGACCCCGATCCCGACGGCGACCAGCGTCTCGTCCAACCAACCGGCGCCGGTCTTCTGCCACGTGCCGGTCTCCTTTCTTTCCAGAAAGATGACAAAGGGTTTCGAGGAATGGCCGGCCGAGAATCCTAGACCGGACTCTTGTGAGTGATCGCCGACGACGACGGCCAGGCTGCCCACGTGGCCTTTGAAGCGGCAAGTGGCGTTGAGCCGATAGGCGGGCGGGCATGACAGGCTGAGCTGCACCTTGTGCAGCGAGAGGCTGTCAGGGTCCAGCTCCCCGGGGTTGTGACCAGAGATTCTGTCAATGTCCAGAACAAGAGCGCATATCAGGTGCCCATCCGTCAGGGACGAGTGCTTAATGTCAATGTCGAACTCGGAGCAAAAGAAATCCCCCTTGCACACAACCTCCGACACGGGGACGGCGGTCCTGCCGAACGAGAAGGTAGGCTCCTGGTGCGAGCTAAAGTCGGGATAGAGGGGGATCAATCCGGACTCGGGACGGACCGGCAGGTGGTAGCCGATTGCGAGCCATGCAGGTGCGGAGCGAGTTTTGTCGACCAGCTCAAAGATAAGCTCGTCCACCGACCGGCTGTAGTCGACTTTGATCTGGGTGCCCAGCAGGTGCATCATGCTGTAGACGAGATCCTGAGGCCGGGTCGAGGTCCGCAGCCACATGCTTCTCCACACAGAAGTATATCGGACCCCGGCCTCAAGATCAAGGAACGCCGGCCGAGCGGCGGCCCGGTCTTCCTCCATCGCACCCCGGGCAATGTGAGAAGGGCTCGGGGCCCCGGTGGTTTCTCCGCCCGGGGAATTGTCGGCAGCTTTGTGGAATTTCCGGACAAGCCGAGCATAATCGTCGTCGTCATCGCTATTACTCTCGTCGGTATCCCATCCAGGCGAGAGCACCAGTCCGTCCGAATCATGGAACGCAGACGGCCGAAACCCGTCCTTTGCGTCTTCTTTTTCCGGCTCAGAGGTACCTATAGCCGAGGCAAGAGCAGAGACCGAGGCGGCGTTGCTGCCTAGGCAGAGGACACGCGATATCGATTCGTGCTGGCGAGATCCGGTGCCGTCGTCGGCCACCAGTGTGGCCGTGCCCAACTCTGCGAGGGGGCCATGCTCAGCAAGAGATCGGAGCGAAGCCACGGCGATGGCGGGCATGGGGCCGACGCGCCTGGGGCACCGCAGCTTGGAAAAGTAGGAGAAGGATCCCCGAAGGGACCAGTTGACGAGCACATAGCTTCGGCAGGCCAGCGTTGCCTCCTGAAAGGTCCAGGCTCGATTGATCCACGCGGAAGGCTGGTCAAAGTTCTGGGCAGCCGCCACGCCGCCGGGCATAATGGCTACCATGGATGCGTGACGGTAAATGGCGGCCATGTTGCGGATCTGCAGTCTTTTGTCCTTGGCCGACAACTGGTCGAGGCACAGCAGGTCCAGCCACAGGTAGTCACACCGGTGCGCGTGAGCCGTCACGGCCGCCTGCACCAGGCCCAGCCAGCTAATGGCGTGAGGCTCCGGCCCGCCCACTTGTATGTGCAACGGCCGGTCGGCGTCGCGTGCCAGCCGGGCCGCGTCGTCGCTCGCCGCCCACACATGCGAGATGGCCGCATACCGGGGCCACTGCGGTGGCAAAGCCACCACCAATCGCGCCTCATCATCGCGGGGCCACCACGCATCCCAGCCCGTCCATTCCCACAGCTCGATGACACCGGTGCCGACAGCGGCCAAGAGTTTCCTGACCGACACTAGACGCAGAGCACCGGGCGTACAAGTCCCGTTTTCCGGATACGAGAACGTGGTCCCATCGGCCTCGAAACACCTGAGGATGACCTCGCTCTTGAGCGTCGGCAGAGCGGCGTCCTTTTGTGCCTGCACGTAGCGAGGTGGCGTGCTACGCCGCCCGAATCTCGCCTTAGGCATGGTGAGACTGAATGATGAGCAATGGCATGTCAACCTTTGGGGAGGCGATTCTGTGGTCTGATGTGCTCACTTGGCCGGACATCGTATCACTTCTAGTAGGGTAGCGAAAGCCTCGGTTGGGTTCACATGCAGGACAGAGTGTGGTGGTGAAGCACAATATTTAGTAAGCAGGACTGCGAGCAGTAGATCTGAGTCTGGGTGACCCCGCTTTTTCCAGATGTGTTGTGTCACTTACTCTGAGCAGCCCGAACTGCTCTTTTTAACATATCTTACGACAACGAACCAGTGCAGAATTCTCCCTCCATTTTCTCAGCAAGGAAGAGTATGACGAATTGCGAGTTCCGCCCAGTTCGCCGTCTATATTACAATCCAACAGCCAATTTCAACGGCCCTGGTCCTTGACGGCGGGGCTTCTAGGCAGCGCTATATGGCCATCAAATTCCGAAACAGGCTACGCCCTCCAGATTGACCAGCAAGTCCTAATCGTCGGCCGTCCCTACCTTGAAGTGAGCGCAGTAGACCGGCTTTCGAACGAAGGCGCTGCAGACTAGACTGGACCCCCTTAACAAGTTCTGGAGCTACCTCACCTAGTGGCAGACAGTCCAATGGCATATGCACCAGATCCGCAAGCTCGACGGCGAGCAATTTTAGGCCTCCCAGCGTACCTTCCCGGATATCCAAACGAGATATCCGGCCAGGCGAAGGCCATCAATGCTTTACTGTCGGCTGAAATGGCAGATAGGAACCCTGAAAGTGCGTCAGTATGTCGGACATCAACTCAGAGTTACAGCGGAAGGGGCTAATGGGTCGGTGCAACCCCAGCAGGATGCGGTTCTCCAAGAAATTTGCAATATCTCCTTCGACGAGCTCTCGCGGCGCAGTAAACCTGTTGACATTATGTCGTCCGCCACCCCTGAAAGATACCGCCTCCTGGATTGCACCGAAGCGGTCTCTAACCGAACGCTGCGAATATTGGAGTTCGCTGGTTTCCCGCGCGTTAACTATGCAGCGCTCTCGTACGTATGGCGAGGTAACCATCCGGTTAACGATGGCATGCTGAGCAGACGGGAATTCTCCATCTTGGGCGCCGAAGACGCAGATCCCATCGGCCTAGACATTCTTTCTGATGCGTGCGCAGCATCGCTCGCCTGTGGCGCATCGGGTTTGTGGCTGGACCGCCTATGTATAATGCAGACAAGCAAACAAGATAAGCGTTGGCAGATTCGGGAGATGTACCGAGTATATGCCTTCGCCACTGTATGCGTTGTCGCCCCTGGCGGGCTACGTTTCCTCGCATCCTTCAACCAAGAAACGCACTGGATATATCGAGGATGGACGCTACAGGAGGTCGTCGCCCCTCCGGCGGTTGCGGTTATCTTTGCTTGGACACACGGCGCTGGCGAAGTAGAAGCGGAGGTTGGAGGCGAAACTATTTCCGGCAGGATTGAGGTTGTTGCCCCCGGAACGTCGGCCATGATGGGACTAGCAGATACCCTAGGCGTTTGCTCTGCTGGAGGCTTTGAGTTCACCCCCGACGGCGCAGATGAAGGAGCAACGCCTCTGCGGATTAAAGCCGGGCTGTTCGGAGAGCCACCAACTGGCTCTCTCCCGGGAGCGACTCAAACAAACGTTAGTGGGATCCGTCTGCCCCACGTCGCAGCGCTCAGCTTCGCGACGGCGAGAAATCTGGATACGGATGAGATGCGAGATTTCTGTATCTGGCAGTGCGCGCTTGTACGCACATCGTCGCGCCCAGTCGATATGATTTTTAGTATTATGGGGATACTCGGAGTGATGCTGGATCCATCGCAGTTTGCGGCAGACGACCGATTAGGCGCCACGATTGCGCTCGCCCGCGAGGTCCTTCGCCAAGGCCGCAGCGCCAGCTGGCTCGGACTATCGGCGAACCTACCTCCCTGCCCCTATCTCTCGACATTTCCTGCGTTTCCTCGAACGTCGGTTGCCACACGGGCCACATACGACCTTCCCAGCGGTGGTCAGCAGCTTGTAATGCTTACAGATGCCATCTACCCGAATGACATCGGACTATTTCTACCGATAAAGGGCTCAATGGATGAGGCCGGATACCACTCGTTTGGTGCGCTTGCCATCAGGGTTGTGGCTACCCCTGCGGCAACAACAATTTTGTCCGCCGATTCAATTTACGACGACGCACGGCGCCCCACCCAATTCAGAGCAGTGGGTGGATCGACGTGGAACATCTGTCCCGAAGAAGCTATCCCGGATGATGAGTCTCAGATGCCTCAGTCATTTGCCTCAGTCATTTGCAGTGATGCTAGGCTTCTACAACGGCATACCGGCCGTGACTACAGGCAACAACATCCGTGCGATGCTTGTGACCGAGCACGCTAAGGATCGTTATCATGTCTGCTCGTACTTTGCGTTCAGTCATGAGGCGCTTCAATGGGCCTCGACGACGTGGGAGGAGCGTAATTTCTTGGTTGGGGGACCGGAAAAAATAGGGGCCTATGTCTCAGGACAGTGACAGGTCCCAAGGGAACTGTATCATAATATAGTTCCAAGTCCATGCTATCGGACCAAAGGTAACACCGTCGTACACGGGCGTGAAATCCCGCCAGGGACTAGCGCTAGGCACTCACACTCGGTACGAGCAGCTCCGCTAAGGCATTTATCTCAAGTTCTCAGCCTCGATTTCGATGCGATTAGACACACTGTGGTGGATTACATGTGAAACCATCACCAACACGCCTACATGTGACTTCAAGCACAAACCTGCAGTTCGACCAAGTAGCTGGCTGTCAGTTACGGCGCTGCGCCATGGTACTACAGTCGTCGTGAAGCATTTCGCCCACCGTTGGCTAGCTCTGTCCAAGTGTCCTTCTATTTATCGTTATTCTCCATGTCACACCTATAGGAGTTTTATCGCTCTTCCGAAAACAGGTCATGCTTGGACGACAAGTCCCTAGCCCTCGGTCGCCCTTATCATTGCCTATACGGCTACCAACTCTACTAATAGAGATCTTATAGACTGCGGGCGCAGAAGTTATTTCAAGATAACCTCTTGCCTATTGAGCCCCTGAACGTCATCCTTCGAGACGGAAAAGTGTTGGAAGCAGCCGACGCGTCTGTACTCAGTCGAGTACTCCGCCCGAACCACAACTAATCCGAGCAACTCATCTGACTTTGCTCTCCAGACAATCAACAGCAACCAGGCGTCCGCACTGCGGGGCTCGATGGCATCACACCATGCGTGATAGAGCTTTGTTTCCGTTGCGCAAGACTGAGTATCAACCCAAGGCAGACAGGCGTAGAGCCCGTCGTCTCGCCATGTAGCCCTTAGCAAAGGCGCGCGCATGGCCAAGTATCCGGCTGTAACTCCGCCAAAGCAGAGTATATGAGAAACCCGGGTGACTTCATAGCCTGTGAGCTCGTACAACGGCGTCTCATGCGGATGAAGCTTCGCGGCTACCACCGAGCCCTCGGTCGATGCCCACGACCACGAGGGCGCCCTGTACGCTTCCGGCCGCGGTTGCTGCGCACCGACGGCCATATGCCATAGGATATCATGCTGCAGGTTGTCGAACCACAGGCCCGACATGTAATCCCCCTTTTTCCACCGCGCCGCGAATCGACTCGCCACGCCTGCGAGCGCGATAAGCTTGTCCTCCACTTGTGTCACTGCGCGCCCGGTGTAATTGTGGATGATGTTATCCCAGAGCGTCGTGCTCCTATTGTAGTCAAAGGCACTATCTGCCTTTGGGTCAAAATACCCGTCGTCCAGCCCAGGCATCCACTCGATCGCGAGGCGATGGTCGGCAAGATCATGAGTAGCACGCACGGCGTTGCCGATGTTGACGCGGATCAGCTGGCAGTGAAAGCGAAGTGTGCTGGATGTGTAGACGAGTGCGCGCGGGGAGAGTAAGCGTTCCTCGAGACACCAAGCCCGCTTGTGCACTGGCTCGTTCAGGTTCAAGTCGTCGTCGTGCTTGCCCAGTGCGTCTTGCTCCACGTAAAGGGTACCAAAGCGGCCAGGGCCGTCGTCGCCCTTGCAGGGAAAGGGAAGGCGGCGGACGGGGACGGAAGGCGGTTGGCAGTCGTGCAGGAAGCCGTCGCTCGCCTTGGGGGACCGCGCGGCGATGATGGTGAAAGACGCATCCGCGAATATCTGCGGTATCTTGGCGATTTCTCGGCGCTTGTCTTCCTTGGAATCCTGGATTATGCACAGGGCATCCACCCAGAGATATGTCTCCTTGCATGCGTGTGTCACCCAAACGGCATCCCTAGCAGTCTGAGGAAGCAGACCAAGATCAATCCCTTGAGTATACATGTCGATATTGCGCACTCTCGTCTTGTTGGGTTGGTCTTCACCCCATACGTAACTAAGCGCCACATAGGATCCGCGAACGGCGCCCTCCGTGATATAGAGCCTCGGGTCCTCCGGATTGGTGCAATCTATGACACGAGTGGGCAGCACTCGGTCGTGTGACGGCTTAGGGCAACCGCTATGGTGCTTGTGGCAATTCGATACATATTCGATGGCAAGGCGGCACGTCTCTGTCGATTTCATCCGACGTATTCTTTCCCGGGCCAGCACTTCCTTGGCGCATGGATCATCTGCACATATAGCCCAGAGTGTAAGTAACTGCAGCACCGCCCAGATGAGTTCTACCAGTACACTGTACGGACATACCTGAGAGCGTGTAAACCGGGTATTGAAAGAGCTGGTGGTCATCCACCCACGCGCTAACAAGCTGTGCCCCCATGAAAACCCCTTCGAAATACGATGGTTTTCCAAAGGCTACGTGGATGGTGCGGCCGGAAGTGCGGAAGAGCGAATCCTCATCCTCGGAGTAGCAGCCATGCCTCGTGGGATCCACGGAACCCAGCAGCAGAGAACACCAGTTGCAACCGGCCCGGCTCGATGCATCGATGCGGTTCCACGTCGAGGAGTAGCTAAAAGATTTTAGCTTTTTGACATCGATGAGCGAGCCGGGACTTTCCCAGATCTCCCGGAAAGACTGGCGCGAAAAGAGGCCGCTCCAACATGGACCGCAGACCAGGGACCGGGCTCCATCTGCGCTGAAGGTAGAATATTAGTTAACACTCTTGTAAATCCCCTGCCAGTTGGCCCACCACTTACGTCTCAGAGATGGCTTCTCTGCTCGAGTTTCCTTCAACAGCTTTATCGGATTCCATTGGTTTGATCAGCGTGGAGGTGAGATGTTTAGCCGAGATTACCTAGTTTCGCATAGACGTCTTGTAGTCGACAGCTGAAGCACGTGGTGAACCTCACGACTAGAGGGACAAAACGGTTGGGCTGAGTGAGGCCGAGTATGACAAATAAGCACTCGGGAGCGCCGCATCTCAATTGGACCTAGTTCCTAGTGCCACGCGACAGGACAAAGCTTCACTTTCGAGGTCATGCCGCTTTGCAAAGGGTTCTAAACTTAGGGACTTAAACATAACCGCATTGTTTAGTTGTTCGATAAAGGCTCTTGTGGTCCAGACCTTACCCGTGGTCACACCCGTAAAGTTCGTAAACAAACAACACCAACCCAGGTTTTCGCTGTCGCAATGTTGCTAAATGATTGTCCAGAATGCTCAAAGAGGCTGACCTTCTCGGGGATGCGCTACAGAGAAGATGTTATCAGAAAGTCTATGCGAAACACCTACAAACGGTTCCTCGCCCTCGACGTATACCGGAGGTGGGCTAACTGTTCCGATCCCGCGCTGCTTGGTTGGTCGCTCCGGTTGAAGGACAAACCAGGAGCCGGAAGCCGCCGCTGATGAGAGACATAGCGTCGTACCTATTCCATATTTGACCCCGCACCTGATAATCAGGCTCACCCTTCTGCAGCTTCCACCTCTTCCTCATCTTCGGCGATAGCATCGAATACCATCCCTACAACACGAGCACTTATTATATTATGGCTTTAAAAAGCCCTCTTGTAGGGATGAAGTCAACTGAAGGTTCTTAAATGACTGGTTACTCTGTTCGACAAATCCAACGGGTCTACCAGCGTGCGATTGAACGTGGGTTTGATCCTAATGAAACACATTCAACCATTTGTGTATTGAATCCAACAGGAGGAAAGGGATCACCGGCCATTGGTTTCCAAAGCCGTCTATGCGTGAAGCCGTCAGAGAAGGTATGGTAACTCACGGCCGCATGGTAACTTGCCGGGTCCAAGTGGCAGATCCGTGGGATATCAGTTAACCAGAAGTCGGCATCGAGGACGCTGGCAATCGCGGGTGCTGTGATATTGAGGAAGGAGTGATAATTTCGTAGCTCTTGATCGTTGTTTCTTGGTAACAGTGCCCTGGGTGTCGTGGGATGGTCACCAAGTCTCGCCGTTGCATCTGCGACCTGCCATACCAGAACTCGCTTGATCTTTGGGGAGGGCCTGAAATCTCGATGTTGTTTGCATACTTTTCCTTCTAATTCAAGTCCAGTTGCTTCTCTGGTCTCACTCCGCTTCTACCATGATAGGAATGCTCGACAAGCGCCCGCCTATGCCACCCAATGTGAACATTGATCGGCGGCTGCTCCCACATACTTACCGCCTTGGTAGTTATCTCTGGCCTGTAGGCTTTATCGCGAACCGCGTTTACGAGTCCAATGAAGACCTTGGTATTCGCTCTCGCCATCTGGTGAGCGGACTGATGTGTGATGGGAAAATGTGGAGTTGGGATTGGCCGCAGTTGTAGACAGGGGCCAACTATCTCTCCAAACAGCCCACCACGCCCCTTCCTAGGGAGTCACGGGGGCTCAGTGTAATGTGGCTTCACAGCCTCTGTGCTCGAGGCGCCGTGGTCCTATCAGTTCAATTCCCCGATTCCTAGCCCAGCCTAATGAATGACAGCTATGACGCTCATCAATGCCGTGCCCCTTTTTCCCTCTTTGTAAGGAAAAAGATTGGCGGAGAAATGGATCGCCTAAGTAAGGTCACAGTACATAGATACTTGCCAGTGGGGAAACGAGCGTGAGGCACGAGGTGGCTGCCACAGCCTAGAACTAGAACCCGGAGACCCCTTAAAACCGAGAGTCAATACGCTGGCTACCGGATCCATTCCCTAGGGGATGAGGTCCAGCAGGCTGCCACTAAGAAACAGCAGGCAGCGTGGTTGCCAGGTCTTCCTCCGCCTGCCAAGGTGACGAAGAGTGGCCGTACTGTAAGGGTGACTGCCAAAGCGGCAGAGTTGGCGGCGGCGCAGAAGGCAGCTGAGTATGCCGTTGTTGTTATTCCATTTGCAATAACGGAAAAGACCTCGGTTTTGGAGCTTTTGAGCACCTTTGGGCGTTGTGTCAGGTCTGTTAGCACTGCGAGTTGACTGGGCGGCGTGGGTGCACGTGGCTAGCGCTGCAATTGACTACTTACAGCGCCTTGATCACCGTATAGACATTGTATTATTGTAGACCATCTAGATTGTGTAGAGAACTGTACGTGAAAAAATTGTGGCTTGCAGTGTGACTGTCTTGAGCGAGGCACTTGATGCTGGTGATGTCGCTTTCTGGCAATGGCTTTGATATATCCTCATATGAAACCCTAACCCTTGGTGGACTAGTGCCCCAGTAGCAAAAGGACTAATGCGCGAATAGCAAATGCCATTATCAACGCCGCCGCCGACCCTCAATCATGGTATCCGAGCCCCAGGCCCGGTCATCCGTCCACTACTAGTTCCGTCTCCGGGACGTTTGAGCAGCCAAAGAGTACAGAGGTCGGGCGAACCATAGAACAAGCAGAAAAAAAGGTGGAGGAGGCAAGGAAGCGCACAGAAGAGACTAAGAGGCATATGGCAGAGCAGACTATGGTTTTCTTATTAGAGGATCTTCATAAAGTCATCACTGAGGTTATTGGTGAAGTTGATAGCGTCACAGAGTAGAAGAGGCTGAGGCGGAAAAAACTCCAATTTTGGCGCCCCATTTGTATCCCACATTCACCATTTTTGGACCGTTGAAGGTGGGTCTCGGACAGACAAAGATCATTGGTTCCCGAGAGGCCGGATGCTCCAGGAAACTTGGTGGATCCTTTGAGGCCAGTGCTGCCCGCCGATTTGAGGCGAGTGGGTTATCGAGCCTCCGAGGATTCCAACAGGGGTAAAATAATTTCGGCCTGATTAAACGGCCGCGTCGGCTAAACCTCGGTTTGCCCCAAAGAATACGGCTTAGCTTCCTCGCCTCCCTAGAGCGTCCTCTGGCCCCCCTACTTTCCGCGCGTTTGCGCACTTCCTCGGCGTCACACCAGTGTTTGCAGCGGCGCCATGCTTCAAGCCACTTCTCTCCTGAGCCGCCTCCACATCTTCAGTCTATCGTGTTGGTAGCGAGTCGTCATTATGCCGCTGATTTTGCTCAGTGCCCTGATGCGGGGCTAATTACTTGCCTTTAACACTCGCAGCTGCGTCACCTGCTCTACCGCCTAAGGAAACGGGTGAGTCATGTCGCCTTGAGCTCTCATGTGGTTATATGTAGTAAATATATATGTAGTAAATACTGGCCACTTAGCCCCTGTTCCCGTTCGGTTTGAGACCCTGCCATGCTGGAACTACCCAGTCGCGGAGGAGACGAGAGCTGTATAGCCGTTTCTGAAGATTCGTCCTCCACTGCTATCTCCCGCCCTGAACCTTCTCAGCCACAATGAAAAGCCACGGTCGAAGAGCCACCTCCTGAACTTTCAGCCCCTCTCCGCCGTCACGCCGCATCCGTTCCCGGTCGGGCTAACCTCTTTCTTTCCAATCTGATCCCCTTTCCTTGCCTTTTCTTCTCTATTTTGCCTCTGGGAAGTGCTCAATCCAGAGGCGTGTTAGTTCAAAGCTGCCTTGTCTTGCGTGTTTGAAGAAGAAATATCCGTTCCCGTGCGTGACTTCTGCGGCCGATCAAAGCCATGGACGTACGCTGATGTGGAAGATGCGGCTGAGGCTACCCCGCCAGAGTCAGCCTCAAGGGCTGAAATCCAGACAAAAGTGTTTCGACCTCATACTAAGATCGCTCTGTAGGTGCGCGGGCAGGCGGCATGGGGAGTTAAGTTACTCGTCGTCGCGGCTGCACCGCAGAAGATAATTATATCTAGGTGTAGTTGAATCAACAAAGCCAGAGGACCCTAGAATGTTAAAGAACTGCGGTTTCTTATTCTGCTGCACGAAGGATCCATTTCATCATCTTCTAGCGAAACCGTCTTGCCTGTCAAAGCCAAACCGCCTCATCCGCGCCAATTCCACTAAGACGCATTATGAAATACTGCGCGACGAAAACAGTAAATTGCCACAAATGACACGAAAAGGAGACTTTTCGGCCTTCCATCAACGAGGCTGAGTTTCCGCTCAGTCGTCCAAGACAAAGCGACCGGGGTCGTAAGGACAACGTCCTCCTTGTCCTCGATGTCGGAGTATGGAAACCGGCCGAGGAGGTGCCGCCTTAGGTATCCAATATACC
Organism: Monosporascus sp. mg162; assembly: GCA_004155945.1. Lineage (NCBI taxonomy): Eukaryota > Fungi > Ascomycota > Sordariomycetes > Xylariales > Monosporascus > Monosporascus sp. mg162. The sequence goes on from QJNY01000037.1 coordinate 22,208, forward strand.
GGACGAGCCGGAATAGTACATCCTCGCGAATGCGCTGTCCTTCAAGGCGAGGAGCTCCCTCGGCTTGCCAATCTCGACAAGTGCACCTTTGTCCATGACGGCAACCACGTCGAAGTCGACGAGGCTATCGAGGCGATGGGCAATCATTATTACCGTGCAATTTTTGAACTCTGTATGAATCACTTCCTGCATTCGTTCATCAGTCTTTGCGTCCACGCTGCATGGCTCATGTTAGCTTGCGATTTCGACGCTCACGGGTTGTATCAAACAAGACGCACCTGCTCGTAGGCTCGTCAAGAATGAGGACCGAGCTCTTTTTTAAGGTCGCTCGCGCGAGGCAGAAGAGTTGACGTTGCCCGTGCGAGAAGAAATTCTCCTCCATAAGCGCGTCAAGGGGATTGATCAGGGCCGATCCATCCGGGTTGACCTTGCTGGAGATGACTGTCCATAATCCGACCCGTTCGAGAGCTACTTGAATGCTATCGTCCGAGTTCTCCTCAAGGGGATCTGCGTTAAGTCGAATTGTGCTCGCGAATATGAATGGCTCTTGCGTTAGGCAGCTTAGCCTCCGTCGAATAAGTGGGCGAGCTAGTGTCGTCAGATCTTCGCCGTCGATGGTGATAACCCCACCTGACACGTCAACTAACCGAAGCAGCGAGAGCACCATGGAGCTCTTTCCGCTTTGGGGGTGCAGCAGCGTGTCAGAACAGATTCGATATACATGGGACTTGAGTCTTCTCACCTTCCAGTCCTGCCGACGAGACCGAACTTCTGTGTCGGCTGGAGATTTATGGAAACACTTTTCACTACGGGGGCGGAGTTCGGCCTTATCCGCGTTTAGTGCTGATTCATTCACGGGAAGTGGCAGTCGGACGTGAGCTTACTTGTATGATAGCGACACATTGTCGAACACCAGTGCGCCGTCCTTGGGCCATTGATCACCAGGGTCAGCCCCCTCGTCCGGTAGAAGCTCGCTGGGCATGTCCTGCTCAAAGTTTTTAATACGCGTAATGGCGCCGAGCGAGGTCTCCAGTTGCGTGAAGAACTGCACGAAGCCGGCTAGCGAATGACCAAGTGTCATCATCATGACGAGTGATACCCCCAAGAGTCCAGGGTCAACTCTAGACCGAAGTGCGACGGCTAGACTGACGATCGAGACTGCTAGGCCGGCCACAACGAGGTCTAAAACGCACACTAGCCACCGCTGAATGCATAGGAGAAGATAGTACGGCCGCTGCGCTTCGTTGGTGAGCGCCAAAGTCTTGGTGAGGTACGGAGCAGTCCAGCCGAAGGCACGGATCGTAACCAGACCGTTCAGGGATTCGATGAAGTGAGAGAACAGAGGTGCCTTCGATTCAATCCTACATAACATGTTAGTTACCCTCCACCCATCTTAGAAAGAGAACTCAGAGGCACATACTCGAGCAATCGCAGCTGCCGTGATGTTCGAATATAGAACCGCTGAATCATCCACACTATCCCAAGAAGGAACGGAACGGCTGCGGCAAGTTGGGGGACAGCTGCTATGGCAAGGCCCATGTGCGAAATGCAATCAAACGCCTCTAGACAATTCCACATGTTAGCGGGCGTCGTGGGAGTAGGACTAAACTAAGGGACGGCGAGTCGACGCTTACGGAACCCCGTTCCAACAAACGCCCGAGGGAGGATCATGTCCACAAGTCGCATGTCTTGGCTGAATCGATTGACTAGCACACCGGTCTCGATGCTGGAGAGAAACGACATGGGCGCACTGTGTGAAATTAGCCTCGCCTCTCGCAAACAGTACCGATGGACCTAGTTCCCTACTTCATAGCGGCATTGAGCACTGCCGAGTGAAGATTCTTAGAGGTCCGTGGCATGACATTCAGGTACAGATAGCTGCAACTAGCGTCAGCACCTCTCAAATCACCGAGAACATAGTGACCTACAAGCATGCCCAAGCCATAGCCGCTTTTCCGACGACACCAAGAGCGCCATACGTCCCGAGCCAGTATCCGAGAGCATTCGAAGCCTCAGTTCCATTGGCAGATGCCCACCGGGTGGGCCATACATCTGCGTGGAGATACATTAGCATAGACAATACAACGGCAACGCATTAGGGCAGCACAAACAACTTAAGCTCCCTGCCCCGCTGTTTACGCTGAGAAGCAAGATAAAGAGAGCGATCCTGAACCAGCCAAGCGCATTCGCGTAGTATTTCCAAACTCCGAAGTCAGCCGTTTGCGTCGGGTCGTCCGGTTCCTCGATACCTGCCGTGATTTGCCTCGTTAAAACCGCTTCTTCCCCGCGCCCGGCGTCTTCACTGCTTCGAATACTCCTGTCCATCACCTTGAGACGCTGGACGTAGCCTCCCGCGTTTTTCAAGGCCGCGAAAGTACCCTGCTCGACCACCTCACCATTCTTCCCCAGCGCAATGATGTCGTCAGCCTCGGGCAGATGTTGAACTGTAACAGTCAGCCTGGGAGCAACTTTCACTAGATACCGCCGACTTACTGCTATGGGTCGAGAGAATTACAGTGCAGTTAATACGTCGGAGCAAGCCATCGCGGCTGAAGACGCGCTCAAAGACCTTCTGTTCGGTAATCCTGTCCAAACCACTGAATACGTCGTCGAAGATGGCGATCTGGGCACGAGCATAGATGGCACGAGCAACTGCCTGTAGTGCGTCAGAATAATATCACAAAAGCAGGGCAGGAGTCTATAATTATCTTACGATGCGTTGCTTCTGTCCACCACTTAGTTTGACCCCCTTGCTCCCAACAACAGTCTCATCTCCACGCGAGAGCTGAGACAAGTCGGGCTCGAGATCACAGGCATGAATAACAGTGGAGTACCATTCCTCATCGCGAATCTCGGACTCGCCGATGATATTGTCGCGAATTGTACCGCTAGTGATCCATGCCGTCTGGTCGCAGTACGCGATTCGAGCAGTTGGCAGGCGAAGTTCGCCTTCGAGAGCATATGTCTCGCCAATCAATGTCTTTAGGAAGGTTGATTTGCCACTTCCAACGGGGCCAATGACAATGACTAGAGAGTCTGTAGCTCCACGGCCGAGAGTTAATGTGGCCTGGGAGCGTGGGAGCGGGTTCCAACCGAAACTGCAGTCTCGCAGGGAGATTCTTGCGGTTTGCGGCGTCTCAGAGAGTAACATATCGGCCGCAATTGAAGCCGGCTCGATTTCTTGGTTCGCTCTACTTGGCAGGAAGCCATCCCCTCGAACGGTGGAATCGGCCGTGGTGATGTTCTTGGCCTCAATCAGTCGTCGCTCTGTCTTTGATTCCTGGGTGAGGAAAGCCTGTATGCGCTGTATGCATCCGATGGCTGTGAAACTCATGGGTATGGACTCCAAAAGCAAAGCCAGTGGGAGAGTGAGCACATTTAGCAAAGAGAGAGCCAGGACCACCTGGTTGGTCGAGAGGGGCTGGTTGCCTGAGACCTTGGCGGCGATCGCGTACGCGGTAAAGGTTAGAAACTGGCTAAGAAACTGAGGAATATGGACTGCAACATCATTAGCAGAGGAACTGGCCTTTTGATGTAATGGGTCGGTCTCACTGATGCAGACGGTGATAACCCAAAGCGTCCTCGACTTCTTCATTACGGCGATCTCCTCGGCCCTCATCTGTTCGATGAGAGCTGTCATCTTCTCGGCCAAGCCGAGCATCTTAACGCTCTTGATAGAGCCGAATATTTCGGATGTGAAGTTGACTCGTTTTTCAATAGACTCAAGCCAGTCCTTCTGGTGGAGGGTCACGTACTTGCCCAATCGGCCCGACATCGTTGTGAAGGCTGACAGCGTGCAAAGTTCAGTGACGCGGACTGGAACAACCAGGTGTTCGTTGAGACTTACTGACTGCCACAATCAGAGGCGCCACACATACAGCCCCAAGCTGGTTCGCGAGGAGATAAATGGCGATCGCAAGCTGCAGTGCGTTCGCCCATGTATTGCAGACTAGCAGGTGGAAAGACTCTGCCAGTGTTTCGACATCCGATCCCATTATCGACATTGCGCCAGATTCGCTCACGTTTCCGAGTGGAAGGGCCACCATTTTTTCATAAATCATAGAGATCATGCCCCCCCGCAGCATCGCCATGGACCGGTAGCTCAGATGCTCGTACCATGACCTCGTCCCCTTCCTCGAATTAGGGTTGCCTTTAGATATTCTAACCAAGATAACTCACCGCTGTGGAGATAAAGACCAAGGCAAAAGCGCCAATCAAGCCGTAGCCAATATTGATCGGAGCATGGTCATTGTCGCTACCAACAAAAGCCACGGCTTCGGCAATCAGAAATGGCTGAGCAATCTCAAGACCTACAAGACACAGCCGAGGAAGGGCAATGACAACGATCTCCCATCTTAAGCACTTTAGGATGCACTTCAGTAGGGAAAATCTGTGTCGTTGGTTGCCTGAATAGTGTCAGCCGTACGAGTGCTCGGCAGTAGAATTGGCAAGGCTTACAATGTGTCCACTCCGAGTTAAATTTCGCGTGAGTCTTGTCAGCTGCGAGCTTCTCATAAATCGATGGCAGGGACTCAAGTGTCAGCAAGCTTGAGAATCCTGCCTGGAGCAAGCCATTGAGCCAGACGAAGAAGCCTCGATTGAAAGGACCGCTAGTGCTTTCGGTTGATATTCCCTTCTCGCTCAACGGCAGCAGGCGTCGCTTCTCGACAGTTTCAAGCGAGAGTATGACGGCCTTGACGCTGAGGGCGGATGTGATTACGGCCGCAAAGGTAAGGTTGGCACCCCTCAGCCACTCTGTTCGCACTCGGCTAACATCAAGCAGGATCGAGACGAGGAGGAAGGCAGAGATTAGGAAGGAGGGCCGGATCGATCTAACATGTTCGAGTTTCAAGAGATACAGAAGAAACAAGCTGGCGATAAAACCCAAGACAGAAGCGGTAAGGGCTATTCGTTCTCGAACCGTCCATGTTAGTGCGACGAGGATGAGGCCCGCCAGCTGGGCAAGCGACAGCAGCACCCCTGTGACCTTGTCGTCGTCAGTATTACGGATGGAATCGGTCAGAGAATGCATACTTACCAGTTTCACGCCATATACGCTCGATTTCTTTACTCGAATGGGGACGTACTGGAGCTGGAACACTCGGAAAGGCGCTAGAAGCAGGAAGATGGCAGCAGGACAGATGGTGAAGATACTTTCCTCGAAGACGACTACGTAATGTAAGAGGCGGATTCAGATTCCTCTACATGTACCCTAGGTAGCTAATACGGACCTGTGAAGTCGAAGCCGCCGCGGCACTCTGCCGACAACACTGCAGGTCCGAAGGCCCAGTCGCGACATCGACTGTCGTCCATTGTCGGTGGCTGTTATTCAGATCTCTGGGGTCTAGAGAAACAATGGGGTTGCATATTTCTGGGGCATCAACTGAGTTGAAGCCGCTAGACTTTCAGTGAAAGAGAATCGGTTAAACGCCAATCCAATGACTGATATTGTCGCTGCCAGATGCATGTTGGTGGCGGGACTTGTCAGCTCCTTCCCAATTCAGCTAGGTCGCCTCCCCCCGCACATCTTTGTGAGAAAAGGGGCAGCTGGTGTCGTTACGGCAGCGGCGTCGGGCAAAGAATTGGCAGGGTATGCCGGACCGCCAATCCGGTTGCGGTGGGCCGGCCTCCGGCAAGCGGCTTCTGACCTCCATGTGAGCTACTAAGCTTGTAATGACGCTGATTCCTTGCCAAATTTTGTTGTCGGGATCCTCTCAAGTTGGCACGATGCGGCCGTTGGGTTGCAGCATCTGAAGGCCTGATGCAAAGTGATGCGGTCTAGTCGGCTAAGATCGGGATCCTGAGTGCTGAGCGCCTACCTTCGCGGATCCGCTGAAGAAGTTGGTTAAGAGTGAGTGAGCCAGCGAGGGGCTCGGCCGCAGCGGGCATTATTTTTCCCGTACTAGGGCGAGGCTCCAAGGAGTCACCAAACGTCGCCAGATGCCGGCGGAATATGCTCACAAGCCAAGTGGCCGCTGGGGATCTTGGCCAAAGGCCAGCAACGCGGGCAGACATCCACAGAGGGAGGCGGGGAAGACACTTCTTGGAGTAGAGAGGCCAACAACAAGGGCAAGTGCAAGGGCGACAGGCAAAGGCGATGCTAGGCCAAAGGAGTAGAAAGAGAATGCCCTGAACTGCATCATGATAGGGAATCACATGCACATACATACAGCACCCGTCGTAGCTCTGCTGCTCTGGTGTTCGTATACTCAGCCCCTCGATCACCTCGCTGACCTCTTCGAGCGGCCTGCCCCATCTTGCTTAGACTTCGAAATCCCTTGGGGCATCGCCCCCTTCCCTACTGCTGGCTTCTTCGACAGCCTGCTGCTGTGAGGGCCTGAACTGCTCATCTTGCCTGTGTTTGAGGGCTGTCGCAAGGAGGCTTTGTAGAGTGACGGTGTCTCACCTCGTCCTGGCAGCATCCCAAACTCGGGCAACTCCCCCGCGAGCCTTCGGCTTGCCCGCTCCTTCCGGTATGTCTTGCGTTGCCTCCTGCAGTGTTGGGGTGCTGTTAGTGTGTCGTCGCCAAGCTCCTCGAGCACCTCGGGTGTGGACGGGCTGCGCCTTCGAGCAGGTGGCAGGGCTTCCGCACGTGTCGGCGCAGACTGTCGGGATCGAGTACCTCGGCGACTACCGCTTTGTCTCTGTGGTGCATTCTTTGTGATTCGACCGCCGCGAGTTTTGCGACAGGCGTCTTCGGCAAACGACAGTCGAGACTGCTGCTGTCCTCGAGGTCCATCACGTCCTCCTCGGCAGGCTGGCTTTTCGTCGAAGCCATACAGGCGAGTCAATTCGTTCTGCTCCGCGTGGCTGAGTGCCCGATCATCCCAGAGGCGGAACAGCTTGTCTATTTCTTCTTGGTTTCTTGGCGGCTGCCTCTTCTCCAGTGGAGAGAACTGAGGGAATGAGTTGGCTGGCCTTTCGTGGAAACTATACATGTGAGCTAACTGGGTCTGCTCCTCGCAGCTGATCCCCCAAACATCCCAGAGGCCCGAACCTGGTGTCCATTTCTCCTTGGTTTCTTGGTGGCATCTTGTGTCGCTCCATCCGTTCTTTGTGTTCTCTCCAACGTGCCGTAGCTGCCCGATCCTCGGCGTCGATCTGCTCTTGCGTCCAACCCTCCGTTCGACGATTGAAGTGCCTCATTCGACGTTCGTACTCGTCCGACTGGAGCCAGTGCCCGGGTAATATCGAACCTTCTCTATTTCATCCAGCACTGCCTCCCCCCCGTATGTCGACCTCCTCGTCTTCATGCCGCGATCTGATCTTGCTCTCTTACAGGGGCGACATGATGGCCGGCGACCGCGAGGGGAAGAACTGCCTTCATTGGGCTGCGCAGTTCGGTAACGCGAAGTCGATAGAGTTTATTCTGTCCAAGTTGAGCAGCAAGGAGACCCGGGAGAGATTCCTAGCCCTGGCTAATAGCGACAGATGGACGCCTCTTTGTTGGGCAGTGCGCCCCTTCGAAGGCGGCTTCGCCGTGGGCATGAGGTCGGCGAAGACGGACTTTGCCGGCACAGTCCGCACCCTGCTCATATATGGCGCTGATCGAACGGTGAAGTGTTGGTGGGCTGAGCAGGGAGCTAGCGATTAATTCACGCCGCTGGATATCGCGCAGCGGTGTGATGCGGGCGAAGAGATTATCAGCATGCTCAAATACGTCGTTGGAGGAATAACTAACTCGGGTGAAGACCACGATATGAAAAGTCAATCGAAGCACGGTCAGGAGATACTCATCGTGGGGTACCCTCCGCGACGTCTGTCTAATTGTAAGCCTCTCGAGCTGTAGTGTTGCACCGGTGCGGCGGTGCCGCAACATGACCAGCGCCATCCTTCCATGTTCCGGCCTTACTGGAGCTGATTCGGCTCTGTTATGCCTCGATCCGATTGCTAACAAAAAGCATCATCGTCTAGTCTATCTCCGGCCATGTCTATAGATGCTACAGCTGTTCTAACTATGACGTCTGCACCAAATGTCACGCCCCTGTAGAAAACCTTTCATAGCGCGAGCATCATGGCTGACGGAAAACCACATGCCTTCGCGGTTCGCGAAGACCGAGATAAGGAGTACAGTGACCCGCCGCGGCTAGAGTCATCGCCACCAGCCGAGACGATGGTTGACGCGAACGCGGAAGTACCCTGTAGGGGTAGGACGCCGTCTGACGAAGGTGGAGAAGACGGCCGGGGACGGGGATTCCATTGTCGAACTGGAAGACATGGTTATGAATGACGATACTTGAGTCTCCGATATGAACCCTACGTCTTTAGAGTGTCAAGTTGGTAAGCGGCGGGCCGTGCCAGAAATTACCCTGTATCGTGGTACATATCAGGAGTCACAGTGCTGTCCTTGGCGACACTTGACTCTACGGGGCCCATGCCCCGCATAAAATGTACATACCATTACTTTGCCCATGGTGGACCGCAGAGTTTGGACGCCAAGTTGTTGAGCCACGGCCAACACATCGTCGCGATTGCTCTCTCTGCAGGTAAGACAGAACTGTTCGGTATACTCTAGCGTCCTCGACGTCCTATACACACGTTAACTCCAATAGTCGCGTCCAATATTTTCATCCAAACTGGCATCGTACCAAACCTTCCGCAGTTATCTGATCAACGATCTCCACACGGAACAAGGCGACCCTTAAAGCGCGGGCCATGATGGCGAGTTTAAGCCCAGGAGTGGGCCCCTATTTACTCTTGGCCTCAAAACTAGCCGCACTCCGGGGGAAGTCCCCCTGCATTGGGAGACCAACTGCAGATGACTGCGACCACAGTGGATGAATGAAATGGAACGTCTTTTGGTCCACGGTTTGAGAAAACCCACGACTTCCCAAACGTAAGATGGAAACAATATCTTCGTGATTAAAATACCTCAGTGGTGCGTCCCGAGGCGGTGTTGTTGTTGCTGGACTGAAGCAGGTACTTGATCCCTGGTGTAATCAATTATGACGTCACTATTTGTTACCACCGGAGCTTCCACTCCCAGCCGCCTCAGTAGGGTCTCAAGTCATCCGTATCGGGATCAACTTTACATATATGTTGCTTCAGCTACGTACTTATAATCAAGCGATCATCCTTGTCTTTAATCACTATCGAAACCTAGAATGAATCAGATGTCAAGATGACACGCCGCGAGACCATTATCGCGCGATCTATCGTCTATGCGATATTGAGAGCCAACGAGGATGGCAGAACCTATGGGACCCTCTCGCTGTTAAAGCGAGCCCTTCGGCTGTTCTTTATCTACTGGCTGACCTTCCGCATCGTGCGTAACGACCTCTTCAAGTCCCTCCGTGGAATTTGGGGGATCAAGGAGGAAGACTACAAGTCCAGCTTTCGCCGTGGCCCTCTGGTGCCCATGGGCGATATGGGCTACAGCGGTAGCACGTTTTTCCGCACGAGCGATAGTGCGTACCTCGTGAAGTCTATCCCACGACACTCTGAACATGACTTCTTCAAGCGAGATATGCTACTGCCATATGCCGATCACATGCGCTCCAACCCTTCCACACTTCTCGTGCGCATCACGGACTTCCTAGAGAGCGCCCACAAGAGTATCGGTCTCATTCTCGGCCTTGCACCAAGTCACCATATTGTTATGGAAAACATCCTGTACGGACATGGCCAGCAGCTAGAGGGTGGCCGTAAAGCTAAGTGGGAATCATGGGATTTGAAACCAATTTCATACTTCTACCCAGAACGAGATATCGCCGGAGGCGCCCTTACTTCTGAGGCGACGAAGTCGAAGCTCGCTGATAAGTTCGAAGGCAAAATTCGACTGTCGAGCGCCCAACTAGCAGACTTTAAGGCCCAGCTACAGAAGGACACCCAGCTCCTAGCCAACAGCAACGCGGTGGACTATTCCCTTTTCCTGGTCAGAGTTTCAGCCGATGAAGCCCCAGATCCAGAAGCTCAGCCGGCGCTAGAACCTGGACAAGCTAGTAATGAATCGATTCCGCCCGCTCAGCCGCCGTTCTCACCCCCAGGACCCCCGACTTGGCGCACGGGAATCACTTCAAGCGACGGCAAGGAGGTCTATCGGGCTGCCGTACTTGACTTCTTCTGGGCCAAGCATACAGTGCACGCGAAGGCCATGACAGGGCTGGTTAACGCCTACCGTATTATTGATGATGCAGGCCCAATGAGCATTACTGCCGAGAGCAAGGACTACCGGGAGAGGTTCCTTGGTATGTGTCTAGAGCTTGTAGAAGTCACGGATTAGGGCTTGGGGAAGGTTTCTGTGTAAAAACGATTGCTTGCGAATGGGCAGCTGAGGCAATGGTCATTATGGGGGGAACCAGCTGCTTTGGTGGACTTGGAGTTAGGCATACGGTATTGAGATACCCACATTTAATGTGTGCTTTCCCGGTCTTCTCTTCTACTGCCTTTAGTTCATCCCATTTCTCAACCTTTTGCTACATATTCTTATAATTCATTCTTGTAACAGAGAAAGACGTCAGAGGCCGATTGCATGTTCGGGAAGTAGATTTTACCATGCATGGAATTATTTACAGATGAACATTACCCAGGCCCATTGTCCCTACGCCTTCTCAGGGGCCGATAGCACTTATCAATGCCCAGTACCTGGCAACATCCTAATCACACCCCGCTAACTTTCTTCCACTGCGTCCATCGGACACCCAGCCGGGACAGCGCTCTCCCTCGCTCGTTGAATCACCAGTGTGCGTCAGGGCTGAGCCTCTGAACTTGGAGTGTAATCCCCAAGGATCCGTGTGAGCACCGCTAATGCTCACCGTATCCTCGCAGTACATCCCTGGCACCGTCCAGGCCCCGCTACACCGTGTAATCCAGGGGCGTCCGTCCATCACGATCCCTAGCGTCGGCGGACCCGCCCGTGCCTCATAAGTAGCTCAACGAGCTCCACGCGAAGCCCCGGGAGTCTGTCGGCTCTGTGGTCCCCTTCGTCAGGGGGCCGCCGACTCCCGTGTTGGGGACCCCTTGTGTCCGTTTCCGCCTCTGCATCGACTTTGGGTGCCGCGGCCAGGCGCCGCTCGTTGGCGCCGCACGCGTAGTGCAGCGGTGTGCGCCCGAGCGCATCGACCGCGCCGACGTCCGCCGGCGGGTCCGCACTCTTCAGCACGTCATGCGCCACCCCGACGTCCTTGTACCGGCAGGCGACGTGCAGCGGCGTCACGCCGCCAGCGTCGCGGACTTTGGCGTCGGTGCTGCGCGTGAGCAGGAGATGGACGGAGTCGCTGTTGCGCGGAATCGGGTTCTGCGTGATGAGGACGCACAGGGGGGAATGCGAGGCGCGCGAAGGAGGACTGCGATGACGGCGGGAACGGGGATGAGGACGAGATGACTGGCGCGCCGTTCGGGTCCGCGACCATGCAGAGAAGCATATCGAAGACGTGTTCTGCGCTCTGCAGCATCAGCTCGTGGCCCTTACCCCGACGACTGACGATGCTCGCGCACCAGTGGTCCAGATGGGCGGTCGCTGCGCTGAGCAGAGTGCGATTCTGGCGGCCGGGTGCGGTAATCTCGATGGAATATGCGAGGAATATCTCGAAGAGGTTGATCTGCACCTTGGTCAGCGTGTTTGCGACGTAAGAATGAAAGGGTGAGCAGGTTGCGTCGGCGTCTTCCACCCCCCGCAGGCCATCAGGAAGTGGATTTTCGTTTGGTCTCGGAGCATATGCTGCCATGGCTGTAGAAGGTCCCGCGGGCGCGATAGTCGAGGAGGCAACCCAGCGGGACGTCTGAGCGGGGAGCGGGAATAGGTCACCGTCACGAGCAGGCGACTCCCGAGGCAACGAACCTTCTTCTGGGGGAGAATTGCCACCGCGCTGGTCGGGACGCGGAATCTGTTAGCGCGAGGCTCAAAGGGGTGCATCCGGGCATGTTGTATCGGATCTCGCGGGTATAGTCGTCCGGATCTGCGCCGTTGTCGAGGAGAGTGCTGATGGTCTGGCACAAGGCGGACTCGGACTGCACCTGGTGCCGCCGAGCGCGAGGGTCCAGTGCAGCGGGTAGTAGACCTCGCTATCGGCCCAAAAGATGGACATCCTGCAGGATCCTCAGTCCTGGCTCACGTCGGCGCCACACTCAATGAGGTACTCGACCACCTTCTCCTGCTCCCAGCACGCTGCCGTGGCCAGCGGCGTGTTTGCGCCAGCTGATTGCTAGTACGTACCGTTATCGTCCGTGCCTATACGGTGGCACGTCTCCTCGCCGAAGCGGAAGTCGATCGGCACCCCCATGTCGAGCATACGCTTGACCAGCTCGACGTCGCCGTGGATACAGGCCGACCGGAGGGCGGACGCGGTCCCGCTGCGTTTCTTCGCTCGAGGGCGGTGTGGGAGAAGACGCGTACTCCTCGGCAAGTGTGGGCCAGCACTTTGCTGCCTTCGGCGCTGAAAGTCTCTCCGATCATGTGCAGCAACTCGTTGGGCAAAGTGAGCGAGACGGAACGGCGCATTCGACGACAAGTTGATCAAGTGACGACGGATTCTACGGCTCAGGGCGTCTGTCAGATAGATGGTAGCATGAAAAGGTGTTACCAAGAATGGAGAGATTTATCTGGTACCTACAACTATGAAGAATGTGAGTAAAAGCGACCGGAGACTAAGTGTGGAGGCTAGTTTGGAGTCGCATAAGAACAAGGATCTAGAGAAATCAGTAGCGACAAAAGATGTCGTGGGGTGTGGAAAATTGCTATAGCCAGACGAATAGTCGGCAATTCGTGCATAGTGATGAAGCTAGTAGCGCAAGAAAAACATTCAGACGCCGTGTGGCAGGAAGACTTCTCTATGTCCAACAGTGCTGACACGAGGATAAGATTCGGTCGTAAGTCATCCAGAACACCGAGGCCAGGTGTTACATAGGTGCAGGGTGGTTGACAACGTCATAACTTGACGAAATCCAACTTACATGGGCACTGCAGGGCATATAAGCATTACACTTTGCACATATCAACAAAGCTGATTCAGATCTAAACCATCTTGCCTCTTTTTTTTTTTTAATAAACCATGCTGCTGGGATATTATCGAACGTCGTATCACCGCTGAGCCGTTGAGCGCAGCAGGTCCGTCTTAAAGACAAAACTCTTATTTCCACGCATGAAGCCAGCCAGGCTACCCCTTTGCCCGTGGCAACCAAAGATCGCTTTCATTTTAGGCCACAGACCTTTCTCATGGAATCCTTCATAACAACATGTCGGATACGACTCTACCCCATTAACCAGTGGATGAAATCCAGTTGGTAGTTCTCTTGATGGTATTGACGAACCTCGATTCCATACTAAGTGACCCGTCTGAAGGGTTAAGGACTGCCAACTATACATACACGTAGACGTAGGTCGTCCGGTTTAACCCCTATTCCAGCCCCTATTCTAACAGTACTATCGAACTACCAGGTTCCTTTAAACCCTTTACAGACCTTCTTGAACCCATCAGTGCGGACGCCCCAAAGTCTTCTAATTCCGCGATTTGAACAATTAGCATTAGATCTATTGAAATGGGTTATGACGTAAGTATCAATTAGCATGCAGCTAATTCCGAATGCAAGTCTTTGGTAACCCCGTGGCGCCCCTCTACGAGGTACACCCCGACCCCTTAACTCCGCCGATGGCGCCAGGAATTTCAAAGGCAAGTGCATCGGGGTTTCCTGTGGCGGGATATGAATGATAGCAAGCTCCCGAGCTCAGAAAACTGAATGAAAGGCAGAGACTGTCCGCATCGCACCGAGCTAAGCATTCGTTCACCGTCAGGCCGCTAGCAACGTATGGTGACCCTCTATAGCCAGTATCACAATGGATCCGGTATCCTTCGACGCATTGCCCGTTCGAAGCCGGACACACGGGCGTTGTAGTGGGTTGTGCCGCGTTAGAAGACGCTGTAGTACTCGATGTTATCGTGCTGGAAGTTGTTTCCACCGAGGAAGTTGTTGAGGTTGTTCCTATGGACGATGTGGACGAGTTGGTCCATCTTGTAGTAAATGTCATGCTCAAGGTTACCGAAGACAAAGAGAACGATGAGGTCGTAGATGGAGTGATTGTGCTTGATTCTGTTGCAGTAGTGGAGGAGATGGAGCTCGAGGCCGATGAGGTATCAGTTTGGGAAACAGACAGGGACGATGTCGAGATCGAGAAGCTCTCAGATGAGGATAGAGATGCTGGCAGGGATGCAGTTGCGCTGGATGAGCCGCTGGTATATGAAACAGTAGCCGAGAGAGATGTCGTGAAGCTAGACGTAGCAGAGCTAGACGTAGCAGGGTAAGGTGCACCAATGGTGAGCGTGGAGGATGTCCTGCGCGTGCAGCCAGCATCTGACAAGCTGCTGAAGCTCGCGAGTGCTGTGAAAAGCATATATTTCCTCATTTTGACAGTATTATTGTAAAAACGAACGGAGTTAGTGACTGCTGGGAGCAAGGCATGCAGTTCAGACACCATGGAGCGTAGTCTTTGTTATATAGCTAAAATGACCTCAGAATCAAGAACAGAAGCCGTCCAGCTGCTTGCCTCGTCTCCTTGGTCCTGTATGATCTGGACCGCCACTTAATCTTAAGCCAGGGACGTCCTAGCTTATGAGGTATGATGTGTCACCTGGCTTCACAAATTAGGGGCAATTACTACCAGAAAACCGGACCTGTTGGAAACCGACGGCGATACGCTGTTCTGTATCATTTTATCTCCTGATTCATACCCAGATGATGTAGCAGTGCCCAGGCCTCCGCTTTGTTCTTTATAGTGAAGCACCTAATACCTATTTTTGATGATAGCAAAAACGACAGAATCTTCATAGGGTCACCGCAGAGTACCGTAGAAACCGTCTCCACGATATCGGGGTCTTATGAAGCTTCTCTAACCTCGTATTTCCCGGAGCATAATAGTACGACAATTATTCCTGGAGCAAATAGTAGCTTAATCTACACTGGTTAAGGAAAGCCATATGAGCATTTTCAGCCGCAATCAGCCAGACGAATCTAGACCCAACATAGCGTAGATACCAACGCGGGTAGACAACTACCCGTTAACCCATGCTCACAAAGTCGCTCAGAGATATCATTATGCCTTGATTATGATGGAGCGGCTTGACTCCTTGCGCGAGCACCCGAATGTGACAGATTTCAAAGTTCTGAGTGGATTTGCTGTGGTGCGTCGACATCACCGAACAGTGCCACCGTGGACGTTATTGCCAACCCGCCCAACCCAAAGAGCCGTAAGCTTGGGCTCTTCAGGGATAAAGTATGACGGCCAAACTCACCACCGGTTTGAGGAAGGCGTCAAGGGCTGATGCCAGGGTCTTGTCTTGGGTCTTGATCGCGTCCTTCAGCACTTGGAGACTCTTGCTGAGTTTCAGCGTCTCCTTGTCAACAAGTGCTCTCTCCAGAGACCCAGCTGCGGGGAAGAGCTCCTGTAGCTCCTTCGTCTTATCCGTTACGTTTTCCATCATACCCTTGATGTGCGTCCCGTCATACAATGCCCACATGGCTTTCTGTCGTGGAGACAGGTTGTTCTGTCTTTTCTTGACTATTTCGTGTGTCTTTTCATGAAGAAGCACGCCTGCGGAGCTTAGGTCCGCGACTGCACTCAGCATGGCAAGGCTTTTGGTTGTCGCGGGCTTTTCGGCATTGTACCACGTGTCCAACTGTTTTGCGTGGTCAACATCTAGTATCTACCAAGATCCCTTCACGGAGCCTCTTTGCATGCGGGCTGTCGGATTCGGTGAATTTCGTATTCAGCAAGGACTTCGTGTCTTAGTCCACCTGGCCAAGTCCCACTGCCTCACCCCATAGTAGCAGCCTCAGCCTTGCATTGTCGAGCTTGAGCAATATCGAACATGCGGCACGGGGGTGCCTGCTAACTCATCTCGGCCGTGTCCCGGCCCACCTTCCTCCCCGGGCTCCGCCAGTTTCGACCACCTTTTGTGTCTCTCCATTTTGGGCCCGGGGCCGGACAACCGTTCCTGAGAAAACGGAACGGCCGAGGACCGGAACATCTGCTCGTCCTGCTCCGAACGATGCCGTGTCTCCTTCGCCTAACCCCTCCCTTTCCACTCCACCCCCCTTCCCAATATGGGTTGGCTTCCACCCTGGCCTTGCCGCCAGAAGCCTGCGGCAAGGAGCAAGCTAATACCATGAGCCAGCACCGATCCTAAAGTATGATATCTTCGGGCTTATATCAACTAAAGTGATCCTAAGCTTACTGAGGCTGCCTTTTCCTGGTTATAAAGCATCCGGTTTCCCTCCACCTTATACGATCCTCCGCTCGCGATAATCCCTCTCGGAGTAGACCCTTCCTGTGACGGCCGGGCTAGTTAACCAACTATTAAACCTAGTTGTGCGGTTTATGTGGGGAGAGTATCATGAAATCTGAGCAGTGAGGTAACCAGTCACGCCTGGTAATAGCAAAGAGCGATTTGCGTAACCAAGTTGTATAGCAAGCTGGTGATTATTTAGACTATAGGAGAGGTAATGAGCGTAGTTATAATTACTTCTGGAGTTTTCCTCTTGTCTCCTTATAGCAGTTGGACGTCTGCATCTATTGCCTGGTAGGTTGGATCTCTGGCTCTAAGGTCCCTTAGATAGATCCTGAGACCCTACTAGATCTATGTCACGTAGTATTATAGTTAGGCCCTCCTTCTGTTCTGGGACTTTATCCTTATTGGAAAACCTTTTCGGATTTAGGTTATACGGCCCACTCCATCTCTTGACCCTCGCCAGGGTTATAACAGTTCACACCACACGATTGAATTCATCAGATACTGCGAGGACCATGGCATTATCCCCTTTTGGAATACCCGAAAGCTAACACATCTATTACAAGCACTACACGTAGTTGTTTTTCAGCGGTTGAAGCACTATAACGCAAAAGCACTGAATGTTATGGTTCGCGATGGCCTCGTGAACATCACAAAGCTGGAATTTCTCCGCCGTATTCAACAGGCCAGCTAGCGAATATTTAAGCAAAGCACTCTTCTTCTTGCCTTCCAAAAGACCGGTATCTGGCCATTCAATGCTTTAGTGGTGCTCCAGAAGATGGAAGAGCGGCAGCAAAAAAAAACACCATCCCCTCCTCTGGTGGCAGATAACCAGTTAGGTCCTTTGCAAATCGGCACGCCGTCAAGTCTCCACATATAAACAAGGTTGCCGATAGGCTAGGAAGCACGCTGCGAGAAGATGAAAGTCTAAATGCTGAATTTGCTGCTAGTAGTAGCAGCTTTATTAGGGGGTTCCCTAATAATAATCGCTACACGACCAGTTCAGACAAAAAGAGACCTAGGGAGGACTAGATACGCCGAACGCTTCCAAAACAACGCAGGCAGGGCAGGACCATAAAGAACACCCCTTGAAAGTCCGGAGGAGTACTAACAGTGGCTGATGGGCGCCCGATGGTTCGGCAAAAAGAAGAAGATCAACTGGCGAAGGCAAAGAGAATGGTCAAGGCGGCAAATTTAAGGGCGCGTAACGCCTTTAAGTGTTGTTTTTCTGAAGCAGCAAAGAATCATGGAAATGGGGGCTTACTGGAAAGCTAGGGCCGTCAGTGATTTATGAAACTGGCCACAGTTGTAGGTGGTTGAAACGTTTCTAGTTAGGTTGAAAAAGTGGCCGTTTTGGTGGGGTGACCCGTTTTTGGTGGTGAGCACCAGTTTTAGCTGGTGAGTCGAAGCGAAACCAGACTAAAGTGGGGCGTGGCACGGATAGGACTTAAGAGTTTTTAATTAGTTAGATTTAAAACGCTATCAGACACCAGTGCGTCGTGCTAATAGCTACGCTACCCAAATTAGGTGTAGCTGTTACATACATCAATCGCAGGTGCATGCGAAAACCTGCAGCTCTTGTGCAACCCCCTAACCCAAGGTAGGTTATTACTAAGTGGGTCTCCTAGCTAAAATACCCGACAGTGTCTTAAAAGAATTACCCCTAACACCATAGTAATGCTTTTCACCTTGGTTAGCCGCGCCGAAAGTTCCTTCTCCACTCTCTCCGGTCTACATTAGCTACCATGATTGCAACTCCTATACACTAATATCGAGGACGATGGCAGCAGACCCGCTATCTGTGGCTGGAAGTGTGGTAGGCATCATCTCGCTCGGCCTTCAAGTCACGCAATATCTGTTCGATTATTATACCGCAGTCAAGGACCAGCACTCTAATATCACCTACACAACCCAGAAGTTGGAATGTCTTCTAGGAATACTTGAAACCTTACGCCACCAAGCCGACGGCCGCACATATCGAGCTGACGAGCAGCATCTGCTTCGGAATATCGGGTCCTCCGTCCAACAGTGCGAGGAATGTATCCGAGAGCTCCAGGACGAGGCGGACAAGTTCAAGCAGAAGTCAGCCGATAGTGTCCAAGCCGCTGCTAGGATTACGGCCCGCCGCGTCGCGTACCCCTTCCGACAGAGCACCCTACAAAAGCTTGAGGAAGATATCGACGCGATAGTCGCCCACTTGTCTTTATCATTGCAGTTATTGCAACAAAGGGATATCCGCTACGTCCAAGATGATATCGGAGACGTTAAGGCTATACTTAATCTGGTTAGAGCCAGCCAGATCTCCTCAACCGTTAGCGAATGGTTGAAGAGCCCCGATGCCACTATCAATTTCAACGAGGCATGCAAAAAGAAGCATCCTGGCACCGGACACTGGTTTGTTCAAGGCCCTCACTTTACTGCCTGGCTTCAAAGGCCCAAATCCTTCTTGTGGCTTAGAGGCTTCGCCGGATGTGGCAAGTCCGTCTTATGTTCTACAACAATCCAGCACACCTTTCGATACAGGAGGTCTAACCCACAAATCGGTATTGCATTCTTCTTCTTCGCCTTTAATGACGACGGCAAGCAAGACGCCTCCGCTATGCTCCGAGCGCTCGTGTTGCAGCTATCAAACCAGCACGATAGAAACCACACCATTCTCTCGCGGTTGCATGACAGCTACCGTAACGCCACGCCACCAGACCAGGCTCTCCTGGATTGCCTCCGTCGACTTGTACAAGCATTCCAAGATGTTTACATTATTCTGGATGCGTTGGATGAAAGCCCGCGGGTCAAGCACAGAGGGCTTACGCTTCAGGTCTTAAACGATATGCGCGCCTGGTTAGAGCCCGGACTGCACCTTCTAGTGACAAGCCGGGACGAGCCCGACATTCGCGAGGAGCTTGGCGTATTACTAGAGGAGATCATTGCGATGAGGAACGATGCGGTCGATAGGGATATCGCCTCCTTCGTCTCCCAGCATCTCCGGGACAACCGGCGACTTCGGAAATGGGAGGAGTTCCATAATCGAATTGAATCCGTGCTAACCGAGCGGGCAAAGGGCGTGTAAGTATCTAGTGTACGGACCTTGATACACATGTATTGACTTTTGTGTAGATTTCGATGGATAGAGTGTCAGTTTCAGGCTCTCATCGCCTGCCCGCAGAGCGAATATCTACTCGATCAGCTGCTTGAATCCTTACCTGATACGTTGAACGAAACGTACGAACGAATGCTTATGAATATCCCACGGACTTCCCGGGCTTGCGCTCGGCAAATGCTGATATTACTATGCGGTGCTAAGCGACCTTTGACAGTTCCTGAGCTTATCGACGGCATCGCTGTCGGAATTGGCGATATGCCCGGTTTCAACGAGAAGCGTAGGCTTAAGGACATCGACGCCATTCAACAGCTATGTCCCGGCTTTACCGAGCTGGATATAAATCCTCACCGTCAAACGGCCACCGTACAGATCGCCCATTTCTCCATTCAGGAGTACTTGGAATCGGAACCGATACGCCAAAACAAACGCACCGCACCATTTGCCGTCAAGAAGCAAGACGCCCAAGCACAAATAGCCTGTATATGCTTGACCCTACTACTTGAACCTCGATTGTTAAGGTTAAAAGACGACCGAGAAATAGAGACCACGTATCCGCTCGCACCCTATGCTGCGCGATACTGGCCAGATCATTTCCTGGATGGAAATCGAGAAACTCGTCTGCAGGATCAAGCGGCTCAACTTTTCCGAAACGTGGAGGGCTCTTTCGACACATGGTTAATTATTTGGAATGTTGATCATTTTAACGGCAGTCGACCTAAGGGGAAGGCACCATCGCCTTTCTACTATGCTTCACTTCTTGGGCTTGATGCACCTTTACGTATACTTCTCGAGGGGCACCCTTCAGCACTTTCTTCCTTGCTAAACGCACAAGGTGGATATTACGGGACGGCACTACAGGCGGCATCATATAATGGCCGCAAGGACATCGTGCAGCTACTCCTCGAGAAAGGCGCTGATGTAAAAATACAAGGTGGAAATTACGGGACGGCATTACAGGCGGCTTCGTATAACGGCCACAAGGACATCGTGCAGCTACTTCTCGAAAAAGGCGCTAACGTAAATATACAAGGTGGAGAGTACGAGACGGCGCTACAGGGGGCATCGCATGGTGGCCACAAGGATATCGTGCAACTACTCCTCAAGAAGGGTGCTAACGTAAATATGCTAGGTGGATTCTACCATGGGACGGCGCTTCATGGGGCAGCGTTTGGTGGCTATAAGGAAATCGTCCAGCTGCTTTTCGAAAAAGGTGCCGACGTAAATATACAAGATACAAGGTGCAGGGCGGCATTACAAGTGGCATCGTTTAAAGGCCACATAGAAATTGTGCACATGCTCCTTGAGAAAGGTGCCCTCGTAAACATACGCGGTGGATCCTATTACGGGACAGCGCTATACGAGGCATCGTTGGGTGGCCACAAGGAGCTCGTGGAACTGCTTCTCAAGAAAGGGGCCGACGTGAATGGACAAGATCAAGAGTCCAGGACGGCACTACAAGTGGCATCGTCTGGGGGCCATAAGGAGATCGTGCAGCTGCTCCTCAAAAAGGGAGCCGACGTGAATGGACGGGATTGGGGGTCCAGGACGGCACTACAAGTGGCATCGTCTAAAGGCCATAAGGAGATCGTGCAGCTGCTCCTCGAAAAGGGCGCCGATGCGAATATGCATAATGGATATTACGGTGAAACTGCGCTATACGAGGCATCGTCTAAAGGCCACAAGGAGGTCGTGCAGCTGCTCCTCGAAAAGGGCGCCGAAGTGAACGTACAAATAAGAGAGTTTGTAACAGCGCTATACGAAGCATCGTGTGGTGGCCATAAGGAGGTCGTGCAGCTGCTACTTCAAAAGGGTGCCGATATGGGAGCAGCGCTTCATGGGGCATCGTCTGAGGGCTATAAAGAGATCGTGCAGCTACTTCTCGAAAACGGCGCTGATATGAACGTACAAGCTCGCTGGTACGGAACGGCGTTACATGGGGCATCATCTGAAGGCCATAAAGAAATCGTGCAGCTGCTTCTCAAAAATGGCGCCGATGTGAACGTGCAAGCTGGCTGGTACGGAACGGCGTTACTTGGAGCATCTTCTGAGGGCCATAAAGATCTCGTGCAGCTGCTTCTCGAAAATGGCGCCGATCTGAACGTACAGGCTGGCTGGTACGGAAGGGCGCTAGATAGAGAATCGTCTGGACGTTACAAATTAGTTGTGCGGTTGCTCTTTGAGAAAGGGACCGACATGGATGTACAACTGAAAGAATACAAGACGGCGTTACAAGTGGCATCGTCTAGAGGCCATAAGGAAATCGTACAGTTGCTACTCGAAAAAGGCGCCAATATCACTGTTACAAATGGTTAATACTGGAGGCTATTTAGCGCCAAGTGGAATCGAGTTTGAAGCTTATAATAAAATCATATAAGAGATTTCCTTCACAGAAGCTGGCTTAACGTATTTATGTCGGCATTCAGTGCTTTCAGGTGTTTGCGATACGATTGGGAGCAATGCGAGCTGGTATGCACCTGCTTAAAGACCAAGGGCGCGTTGACGCTGACGGAATTCATACCTGGTATTAGCGCAAGGTGGATCAGATTGGTTGAAGGCGTGATGAAGAAGATACGACCAAATCTCACTACTATCTGCGGGCGGGAGTTACGGTCCAGCCTGTGGCCTCGTATAATCCATACACACAGGTGAAAGTCTCCCTTCATGAAGAGTCAGAGTCAGCCCCAGAATCACCACTACTCGCAGCGCTCTCTTCCTCCGGCACCACTGGTGTCAAAGTCTCGCTCTCATAATCCCCCTGAAACATAAAATCGGCAGATTTTCCATCCTTGCCTGGGAACACGGCGGATATCTCCCAGCCTTTTTGAGTAATATCCATGGACACGGCTGGGTACAACTTCCCGCGGATATCCATGAACGCTCGGCCTGTTTTTGAGACAATGTCAATGACATGTGGTTTTGAACAAATGGTTATGAGGTATATAGTTACCGATGACCTTCTCCTTTCTCGTGTAGAATGCGCTGTTCTCTGCAAAATTCACTCCGCATCCGATGACATCGCCCGCAGCGTAGGGCATATCGTATGGAATTCCCTTCCATGATCGCTTGTAGAGACAGCCGTTGTCTGAGTGGAAACCCCACGAACCTGAGTCCCGGCCGAGCATCATATGCAAAGGGGCTTTGTCATCACAGAATCCGATGGCGAGGCAGCTGGGGGCTTCGTCAGTTTTGTTTCGAAAGGGTTGATGATACGGGTGTTGGTCGAACTTACCCCTGTTCGGTGGCCTTCTTGATTTTTATCTCAAAGTAGTAGACTTTATCTTTGAAGAGGGGCAACATTGGGTAGTCTGCTCTGGCGGCTCCGTATCTCTCGTCGCCGTGCCCCAAGTTTATAAACTTGGTTCCACCTATAGTTCAGTTATCAGCACCATTTTATTCCCAATGTTGTATTTAATGACAACTTACCAACAGTGCTGAGAGTGGTGCCGTTGGATTCCAACTCCAGACCAGGGAATCTGTCATTCGGGTGCCAGCTGGACGGCTTCTTCAGGTCAGCGGTGGACGGTGAGGTGACGCCAGCCCCCTCTTGCAAGATACGCTCCATGCGGTAGGACGCGTATCTTTGGGCGGTGTACAGCGGACTCCACCCATCAGGCCCTGCGTACTCAACATCCACATCCTCCTTCTCGAGGAGTCTCTCAAGTGCCTGACGTTTGTTCGACGCAACTGCTCCGTGAACAGCAACACCCCAGCACTCGATAGTATCACCGTCGCACTTCTCTAAGGCCGCGATGACAATGCCCAGTGTCACCATTCGGGCCGCACGCGCAGCCCAGTATAGGGGGCTGCGGTCCCGGCAGTCGACAATGCGCGGGTCTGCGCCGCTGTCCACGAGCTTCCTGACAACTTCGAGATAGTCGAGAGACGTTGCATGCGCCAGGGCTGTCTTGCTCTCATAATCCTGAGCGTTGAGAATTTCAGGTTGGCTGAATCCCCTTTCAAGGAGCACGTTGACAATGGCCTTGCTATTAAACACCGTGGCAACAATGAGAGGCGTTTGAGCCCTGGCATCTGCCTCTCTCACATCAAAAGCATCATTGACGAGGAGGTAATTGACCACGTCGGCGCTGCGGTTCACAACTCCGTGCATCAATGCGGACCGGCCGTCCATGTCCCTGACGAGAGGATCTGCTCCTTTACTGCCCAGGGCCTGCAAAACATCGACTCGATCGCTGGCGGCTACAACGTGGACTGGCGATTTACCCCCGACCCCAGTCTTTGAGGTGTCAGCTCCGTTTGCTAGCATGGTGGCGATGGTGGTCAACTTGACTCCTCCTAGAATGGCTGCGTTCAAGGGGGTATCTAGGTCATGTCAGACCCAGCTGAAAACTAAGTCCGTTAGCTCAGCCTTAGCTTAGGCAGCACAGCTACTAACGGAGTCTGCTGATCGCATCACGGGTACAGTTTTCTCTCAGCCGCAACTGTTTTATGTGTATATAAGGAGGTTTTAATACCCTCTGTTTCTATCTAGGATCTTTCAGAGGTTAACCAAATAAATCATCCTCCTTCAGTTATTTATATGCTTCAGTATGTGATCCAGGGTTTCATAGTTATGAGCCCGGTCCGCATTTCTTTTCATTTATGCTTTGAATATACTTGTTATATATGTTGCGGACGTCGCTTTTTAAAGCAATTCGGAACCTCGCCGTCGCTCCCGCAGTAATTCTGTAACTTACTGCCGCCCTTTACTAAGGATATTCCCTACCTAAATACTACAATTTCTGTTGTTTTCCTAGCCCCTAGTTGCATGACAACTAAAGCTATAGTTCCTTTCTTATCAACAAACCTTAATAAGACCTTAAAGCGCCTTAAAGCGTTCTTTCTTAAAAAGGGAACCCCTAAAAAGTATAACACTTTCGAATTTTACGTTAGCTCCAAGGCGGGCTTTTTATGGAAATATATTAACCCCAATACGGAAAAGTTCCTACCGTTATTAAAAAGACCGATTTTCCCTAACTTTAAAAAATTCGACTTAAATACTTTTAGCGAATTAAATTTCGGATTAAAGGCAGATACGAAATTCTAAAAAACAATAAAGATACATAATCGAAAGCAAACCCTTTTCCTAGCCTAGGAAAAGGCGCTCGCCGAAATCAACACGTTCCTTAATTAATCCGTTTACCTTAATCGTTATTAAATATATTAAAAAAAGGCTATATTTCGAAATAAACTTAAAGCTTTAAAGAATAAGTTTAAGCCTAACAACAACGTTCGGATTTATAAAGTTAACGGCCGCTATAAGGAAGCGCTAAAAACTAACAAAGTCCAAATAAACGTATAACTTTTTAATTATTAAAAAATATAACGTATTACACCATTAAACGGTCCAAACCATTAAACGGGCCATTTCCTAGCACTTCGCAACAACAAATTCAAATAACTCAACAACAACACATCGCATTGATTTAAATCAATCGGATTCTTCTTCGCTAGACGTATCTACAACTTT
This sequence comes from Monosporascus sp. mg162, assembly GCA_004155945.1. Taxonomy (NCBI): domain Eukaryota; kingdom Fungi; phylum Ascomycota; class Sordariomycetes; order Xylariales; genus Monosporascus; species Monosporascus sp. mg162. The sequence goes on from QJNY01000037.1 coordinate 46,995, forward strand.
TATACAAGTACGCGCATTATGCCCAGGCTTGCCGCAGACGCCACATTTCCGTTCTTTGGTTTCAACCCTCTTACGACGACCCCCTCCAGCTGCTGTTGGCTGCTTTTTTTCACCACCCCCTTCTTTTTGGGCCAAAAAAACTTATCTTTTTTGTATAATAAGTGTTCCTCCTTTTTGAAAACGTTTGTTTTTGGTCCTGCGACGTTTGCTTAAGATATGGTTCGTTTCGCGCAATTAGACATTTTCTTTCCGGAGAAAAGTAGCTTTATGCAATAGCAACATATAACCTTTTGTTACAAGTTTAGCCGATTAAAGTATTCTTATTAGCGAGCCACCCTGTTGGTTTCCAATCTTCTTTTGCAAATAACGCGATTGCCGTATTACTTCCTTAATATTCTTAAGGGTCTTTGCGGGCGGGAAATAAATGGAACCGGCGGAGGTTAACGGGGAGACGGTTGGCGTAGGCATAACTGGAGAAACCTCCAATTCGGAAAGAACGTTATTAAGATTAAATAAAACAAAATCAACTTTTGCAAATCCAGATTTAATATTACTGGACGTTATGGCAGCTTAAAACGCGTCGTAAAAGCCGGCAAGAAAATCTTCTTTGGCAATATAGGTATAATAGCGTCGTATTAGGTTTTCGATGTAACGTAAATAAGCGCGTTTTAAAATAGAAAAACAAGATATATTAAAAGGTTAAAACCGATACGAAAAATGCGCGGGCATACAAAACGTAATAATATTGTTATTAGCGCAGTATTTTTCGAATTTTATCGAATAATAGCTTTCGTGGCCGTCGAGAATGAAAAAACGTTTCGAACTTTTCGTACGCGTCCGAATATGCTTGTTAAAATGCTGGATTTATTCGAAACCTAATTTATTTGTTATCCAGCCATTATTACTTAATGCGATTTTCTAATCGGCTACTGGCGGTAAGTTATCGCGGTACCAGGATCCAAGATAATTTTTCCCCGCTATAATAATAAATAACGGCATAGCCTAACTTTGGAAATTAACAACCTGGATAACTGTAACCTATTCTTTATTCCCTTATTGCGCTTATTTAGGTTTTTTACGTTTTTCGGCATTAGTAATTACTATACCCGTTGCCATAAAAAGCCTTATTAAAAATCTAGTTTCGTCGAAGTTGTAAATATCCTTTTTTGCGATACCGTATTTCGCGATTATAGCCCGAACAAGCTCGAACCATTTGCGAAATAATTCTGGATTCTCGGATAGGATCCGTTAATAATCGATTTTCCGATTTAAACGCGTTTAAAGTTTTTTTTGCCGTCTAACAAATCTCGACGCCCAGTTAACTCTAACGCGTTTTGCAACGCGTTAAGCAAGTAATAAATTTGCCATATCTTTAACATGCTAAAGCCGGATAGGAAACGTTCGCGTATCTAAGTCGAAAATTCGGTCGATAATCGATTTTTCTTCGGTTGCCGTCAATTTCTGCAAGGGAAGGATAATATCGGCTCGGGCGCATTTACCGCAATATTAGGCCTTCAAGGTCGATGAAGTAACTTCATATATAAAACTAAGTTTCGCATAACTAAGTTTCGGGTCTCGTTTCTTAGCCTGAATGGCTAAATTTATTCTCCCTTGTTTAGTAAGTCGTTCTATATTGTTGGTGTTGAGAAATGGGCAATTGAAGATAAGTAATTGGAATGTATGCAAAATTGGCCCGTTCAATGGTTTGGACCGTTCAATGGTGTGGCACGTTACACTAAAACCGAAAAGCTTAATATTCTAACTGTTACAAAGTATTACGCCCATTTCGACTTCCTAAAGGTTATTAATACCTTTTTACCCGATTTCTTTGCCGTTTAATTAACCTTAATAAAAGATACCATGTTTAAAAGTTAAGTTATAACCGAACTTTACCACATAAAAAAGCTCGTAAAACGTTTCCGGAACTATATAAGGTTAAGAAAAGCTTAAGGCGTTAACGTCGATCAGTTGTTACGAAAAGCGTTCGGTATTACCCTTAACGGAAAAACCCCGAATCAAACAAAACCCTTTCAAAAAACTTCGAATAATAATAATAATAACAATACCTAAAACGGTAACCGCCATTTTAACCGATAATATTTCTGCGGTATGGTCCATACCTTTAAAAAATACCCCTATATCTACCCGAACGTTAGGCCTAATAAGTGAACCGAAAACCCTAAAGTTAAGAAAAAGGTAGATAAACGCATCGCGAACGGTACCGGCGGTTTAAAAGCAGCTATTAAACGTGCTAGGAAAGAAACGAAAAAACAAATTCCTTAGCAATAAACTCCTTAGTAACAGATTTAGCAACCGTCGCTTTAAGCAGCCTTTACAATCTTCGTTATGGAACTTCCTTCCCATATAAATTCCTAAACTAATAACGTTACTACTGGATACAATTTAAAAAAATCCACGCTAATAGATACGTACTTAAACTTCCACGTTAAAAATCGGAAAGCTAACTTTATCAACTTATATCCTCTTACAATAAACGGAAAATTCTTAACTAAAAGGAAGTACCTAAATATTTTAGGTAAAAGGATAAGGAAAATTACATTTACTATTTCGAACGGCAGGATTAGCAACTTTTTTCCTAAAAAACTACTTATATATCCCTAAGATATATACTAACCTAACGTTCCATAAGCTGTTTCGGAAAGTTGGGATTTATTAGAACCTCGAAACCGACGTTATATATTACAAAGCGTCGAAAACGTCGAGAACGCAAATGGCGAAAATCAAATAAATCGAGCGCCAGCCCGTTATATACCATATTAAGGTAACAGTTAAGAACGACGCCGATAACGTTATTACTTTAATAACTTATGTAATGGCCGAAAAGTCCGAAAAGCCCGAAACAGTAATCCCGGAAAACGAAAGCAACTTTAAAAAGAAAATTATCCTCAAAAGCGAGGACGAAAACGTCATTACGGAACCCTTAATCGAAAAGTTCCTTCCAGCGAAGCTAACTAATTAGAAAAAGTTTTACGGAAACGACTTTCGGAATCCTTTAAAATCCCTAAAGGGAAATGCTACGCTGTAACACCGAAAACTTGCCTATTTAAGCCCTAAGGCCCTAAAAAAGGTGGTATAAGCAGTTACCGGAATAAAAATTTAGCTGCCGTCGAAGATCGACTATTAGGACTATACTGTTACGAAAATTCGAAAAAAGGTTTCGCGAAAACCTTAAATTAAAAAACGCAAACCTTTCGTTATTATATGCGCTAACCTTTTCGAATTTAACAACGCCTTTAACGGGCGAACGAAAGCGTTAATTATTATTTGTCCTATTATCGGGGCTAAAATTAATTATATTATGAAACGAAAGAAATACGTACTTACCGCTTTAATAAACGTAATTGTTTTTCTCGAAAGATAATACTATATTAAGGTTAAAACGATCGTATTAAACGGAAAAACTTCCTTTAGAAAAAAGCTTCGACGATGGCTTCTAAATATAGGCATTACGCATAAAACTTTACCTTTATATATCAAAAAACCCGCAGGCGTTTAAAAACGCGTTAAGGGCGTAATTATTACGAAAGTACGTTATTTAATAATTAACAGTAACTTTCCTTTTAACTTATAGCCTGAAGTTATTAAAACAGTTATATATATCGCCAACCGTATATTAACTAAAGCCTTAAGCTGGAAAATACCTATCCAGGTTTTTAACGAATGGATAGCTAAAAAGGATAAGATACCCGTTTCCGAAAAAGGCCTAAAGGCGAACGTTGCAAATGTTGTTTTTTTCGAATTAAAGGCTTATGTATTAACGGAAGCAGTCCGTCGGGAAGCAGAACGTCTGAAGAAAATGGATCTTAAGGCGTATATCGGTTATCTCGTTAAATACGTAATTAGTAACATATATCGGGTATGGGTTCCGTCGTAGCAACGAGTTATTACCATTCGAAACGTTACCTTCGACGAAACGAAAAATATCGTAGCGTTTAGCCGCAGAAGTCGTCGATCGAAATCGTAAAATTAAACGATCAGATCGACAGTATCCTAATCCTACCCAAAACGACGACCTTTTTAAGAACTTCCAGGGTTATATTTAGCAGTAACCCCTTAGATATAGGCGTTACTGGGGGGATGGATAATATAGCAGTATATAATACAGCAGCATAAAGTCCGTTTATCGAAAACGAAGAACTTATTTATGATATTATTATGGTAACTACGGGTAATCCTAATCCTGATCAGGAAGTTGAAAGGGTAAAAGTTAATTCGGATAAAGAATCTTTCGATTCGTTTGCTAGCAACAATACCGAAAAAAATCCCGATTGTTTTCCAGGAAAATTAGGCAATTTGGAAGGCGAAAACCCTTTTTAGGATTTGCTTATACCGGACGTTATTCCAGGCCCCGAAAGTTTAAATTATTAACAATATCATTCGCCGTTACCGGAGATAACTTAAAATATATCGTCGAGTTCCTTTTAATTACGGTAACGTCGTACCGAAATGGATTTCCTAAATCCTTTAGCGATTATCGAGTTTAAAATTCGAAAAGGAAAAAAAAAAAAAAAACTATTTTTGGCTAATGTAAGCTATAAACTGGTACCCGAAAAACGTAATATATACCTAACCGCTTTTAACGTTATTTTCACGGCGGCGATCAGACCGGAACGTTTTTATTAAAGGGACTTCCCTGCAGCGTTTAAGAACTGGAAGGAAGTTATTTAGTACCGGTACGCCGAAGACTGGAAAGCAATTGCGTAACGGGAGTAGGACCAGATATATCGAATAAAGCAGTTAGTTGCCGTTATTCCATTTCAAAAGGCGATTAAGGACGTCGGCCTTAACGGGATACTTTTATTAATATAGGTATTTACTTATAAATTTAACAAAAATAGGTTCCTTTAGAAATTTAAGGCTAAACTTGTTGTCCGTAGTAACTTTTAACTTCGTAAAAAGCTTAACGCTTACGTATTTACCTTAGTAGGAAGATTTTTTCGAATGTTGATAACCGTTGCAACCCGATTTAATTTAAACTTTCGTTAGTTGGACGCTGTTAATGCGTTCCTATATAGTAATATCGATAAGTTGGTGTACGTACGTTTTTTATAAGGGTTCGTACGTTCTGGTTATTATCTAAAGCTTTTAAAGGCCTTATACGGCTTAAAACGATCGTTATTTCTGTGGTAACGAAACCTATCTGCAGGTTTGAAGGACCTAAATTTAAAGTTTATCCCGGATAACTTATGCGTTATAACTAATGGCTGGCTGACGTTATTTTTCTACGTCGACGATATATCCATAATATATAGGATTCGAGATATAACTTACGCGGAGGAATTTCTTATAAAGCTAACGTAACGCTTCCATATTATCGACCTTAAAAAGCTACAATGGTTCCTTAGAATACGTATCCTACGAAATCGAAAGGTTAAAAAGCTGTAGCTAGTATAGAATATTTACTGGGAAAAGATATATTTCCGTTTCGAACTTTCGAAGCTTAAGAAACGTTACTTTAAGGTTTTTAAATAAAGGGATCTTAAAGGATACGAAGGCGAAGCGCCTGTAACGTTAAAGAAGCTGTATTTCGAAAATGTCGGCAGTTTGTTATATGGAGCTATTACTACTTGCCTAAATATCGCTAAAGCTGTTTTTTACTTGTTACGGTATAGCAAGAACCTAAGCCCTATATACCTTAACGCCATTAATAAGGCTCTACTTTATAGGTATTATACCCGTTATCTCGTTATACAGTATGGTGGAAACGAAAAGCTTAACGTACGATTATTACTTTGTTCGAATAACGTATTATTTGCGAATAATCCTAATCGTAAAAGCTTTTAGGGATTCCTAATATTACTGTTTAGTAGCCTTATCGTTTGGAAAGCAAACAAGTAGGATATAGTTATTACTTTAAGCACGGAAGTAAAGCTATTAGCCTTTTTTCAAACCGTTAAAGAAGCTATTTTTATGCAAAAGCTTTTTAAGGTTATAAACCTAAAACTAAATAAAAAGCTAATTATTTAGGTGGATAATAAATAAACGATACGGCTAGTTACAAAAAAAGCTGTACGTTTAATTACGAAGCTGAAGCACGTCGACATATACAGTTATTAATTCCGCGAAACTTTCGTTACGAAAAAGATTAATATCGAATAGATACTTATTAACGTAATGGTTACGGATGGCCTTATTAAGTTATTTAAGGTACAAAAATATTAGAAATTCGTTTAATTACTAAACTTCCAAAACGTTACTTTAAGGTTAAAGGAAAAAGCTTAGTTATAGTAAGCGTTATTGTTTTATAGCAGGAACTGTTACTTTTATTTCCTTTATTATTTCCTTTTATCGTTTTTTCCTTTATACCGAAACCTAAACCATCTTAAATATCGGGTTATTAAGTTAGCTTTCTAACAAAGCTTTTATGATTTAACGGTAAGATATCAAGTTATAACACCTAGAAATATAGGTTCGAATTTTATTAAAAGTTTCGGAATGTCGAATTCTGTAGTTGCAGAATTCAACATTCCCTAACCTTTTTGCTCCCGTTCTGCGTTATAAATAACTACCACGTTTTTTCCTTTTTGGGTAATATACAAAATCGTAAAAGCTTTAGCTGTTAGTTCCTAACAGCTGGGGGGGTGTATCAAACCCAGCTGAAAACTAAGTCTGTTAGCTCAGCCTTAGCTTAGGCAGCACAGCTACTAACGGAGTCTGCTGATCGCATCACGGGTACAGTTTTCTCTCAGCCGCAACTGTTTTATGTGTATATAAGGAGGTTTTAATACCCTCTGTTTCTATCTAGGATCTCTCAGAGGTCAACCAGATAAATCATCCTCCTTCAGTCATCTATATGCTTCAGTGTGTGATCCAGGGTCTCATAGGTCACCGCCGGTCAGGTTGACATTGGCTCCCTTGTTGAGGAGTAAGTTGGTAAGCGTTGTGCTTGCCCTGGATGTTGCTCTTTGCAGAGCAGTGGGTTCGTTTTCCTCAACGAAATTGACGTGAGCCCCCTTTTCAAGCAGCAGGCGAACTTTTTCTTCGGCATCTTTCTCACTTTCCACGGCGGCACACAGTGCGCTGCCGTGCTGGCCACCTGTCATATTGACATTCGAATTTTTCTCCAGGAGCCACTTGACGGTATCGATGCTACCCTTGGAACAGGCTGCATGCAGCGCAGTGAAATGAGATTCTGTCTTCCTGTTCACGTCAAGGCCGCGACTAACGAGGTATTCGACTTCAGGGCGCTTGTCCCTCCACGCTGCGATATGGAGCGCCGTCGTCCCATCAGTGTCCCTGGCAAGGAGATCCGCACCATTTTCGGCAAGAAGTTGGATCAGCTCGAGAGAGTTCTCCCCTCTAATCGCTAGGTATAATGGGGAGTTCTTAAATTTATGCGCTTGGTTCGGATTAGCGCCAGCCCCTAACAGCAGTTTTGCGTTCTCAGGAATATTCCACCGGATGGTCAAGGCTAGTGGTGTGCGCCCGCGATTGTGGAGAGCGTTTGGGTTAACGTTGTGTTCCAGCATCAACTTGGTGATAGACAGACTATCATATGCCGCATGTAAAAGAGTCCAATCATCTTCGTCCTTGGTGTGAACGTCTGGCTTTGGCGTGGAGTTCAAAAGTGCTTGAACTACCTTGAAATGTCCACGATACGCGGCCAGAAACAACGGAGTTTATCCGCGATTGTTCTTTTGGTCGTTTTCCGCTCCAGCTTTGAGGAGTCTATTGGCAACTTCTGGAGTCTCTGCGTGGTGCATTACAGTGGAGCCGCAGTCATCCCGAGCGGTGATATCGCTGAGTGGGTTCCGAAGAAGTAATTCGATGCCTTGCAAAAAGTTGTACATGACTGCTCTGTGCAAGGGTGTGGCGCCGATGCTGTCTTTCGAATCACATTTCCAACCCCTATCCAGGAGGAGACTCAAGATGTCCATGTTCTTGTATTGAGCAATGACTTGAAGTGGTGACCCCCCTCGAACAAACTCTGTCCCATCATCTGCGGTGTCTTCGAGGATCTGAATAAACTCTTCGACCTCTTTGACTTTGTCCCTTTTCACCACGTGGTCGAAGGCCGTGAGGTGGTTTTCATCTTTCGTCCAGATAATGTCCTTAAACTCACATAGTCTTTTTACTAATACGCGCACTATGTCCGGATTTGCCGCAAACGCCACACTTCTATTTTTGGCCTTAAATTTTTAACGACAACTATTTCCAACCGCTATTGGTTGTAGTTGTTTATTTTTATTTTGTACTACCGATTTTCCTTTTAGCCAAAAAGGATTATCCTTTTTATAACCATATTGTCACGGCGCTGATCGTCTCTAAGGGCTGGGTAAAGTATTCTGTTGTTGCACGAAGGAAAAAGGAAGAAACTATCTCAAGGACGCGGGGCGCCTGTACCTATATAGCGTTATAGCTGCTTAGCTAAGCCGCAACGTTGGTGCCGTAACAGTAGCTCCCCCTTTCTAAGGCAGTTGTCCCTAACTGCTTATAAGAAAGAAAAAAAGAAAAAACTGCATAATATAAGCCGCTTTATCCCGGATTCGAACCGTAGGCCTTCCGCAACGTATTTGGCAGGCCCGGTACGTTGCACAGGTGGCGTTATGCGCGCGCTATGTAGGCGTTGTGTAGCCGCTGCCGGGGTGCCGCGCCGGAATGCGGGGTACGACGCCGGTTCCGGGGACGGGGTAATGATGTCGTTACGCCGTAAGCGTTGTTGACGCGTATAGGAATTCTACCACGGCCCTTTATTACCCCAGTAATATAAATACCAGATTTTCTCTTAAACTTTTCTTATTTTCTTTTTTATTTTTCTAAAGTCGTTTCATTATTATTATAACTATATCGTAACGCTTATTTCCCGTTTTTTTTTCGGTTTTTTTTTTGTCGTTTTTAATTACCGTTTTATACCATTTTTTTATTTTTATCGTAATATTTTTTCGATTTAACGTTACTTACGTTACGTCCGTATACGTTAAGCGCTTTTATATAATATATTTCTGTTGTGTTATTTTTATTTACGACCTTGCTGAAAGTTATATGCCGGTATTCGGTTTTCGTTTTACGTTTGCCGTTATTAATAAATATATGCTTTATATTAAACGCCGTAAAATTTGCTAATTTATAAATTTTAACGCGTTACGGTATTAATTTTATACTGTTATAACGTATTTGTTCCGTTAACTTTATAATATTTAGCCGGCGGAAAACGTTTAAAGCGATTTTTCAAATTTTAAAGTTTTACTTAAATAAGTTAACTTGTATTTTAATATAAATCGTAATGTTAATAACGACGTTATTTTCGACGTAAACGGCGACAAAGTTTACGAATATGGCGATAACTTCCGTTTTAAAATTTATAACGTGGTTTTTCATTTATATACCGTTCCGCTTTTAGTACGACGAGTGCTAAAAAAAAAGGTTAATTTCGTTTTATAATTTTAGTTACGTTATTAATATTTTTTTAAAAAGCATTACCGATTATTCCGTTTAGGTAATTATTTGCCGTATTTTTATACAGGTATATTATTTTCGCCCTATTGGTAATGCCGTAAATATATCGTAAATTATACCTTATAATACCGTACCGTTAACGTAATATTATTAAACCGACGTTTAAATCGATTTTTAAAAAAAAAGTCGAATACTGTTTAGTACCCGGTAACGGAAGTTATTAGTTATAGGCTTCAATTAAGCGTATTTTTAAAACGAGATATTTATTACGGTTACTGTAAGTCTAAGTTTTACTTAGGCGGCCGCCGATCTGGCGACATTCCTTTTTCGCTTTAAAAATTTTTTAATCGTTTTCGAAATATCGATATATTATATTTCTTTTTATAGTTAAATTATACGGCCGTTACGTAATCGTTATTTTGGCGTATTATTATTTTGCTGCTTCGGTTTTAATTCCGTTATTCATAATATCAGTAAAATTCATATTCGTAATTACTTTTTTTTTTTTAATTTAATAATTTATAATATTTATTGTAATATCGCCGTAACGTCGGCTTAATAAAACTCTTTTACCTTTATTACGTTTCTTTACGTTATTTACGTAGTAACACCTTATATTCCATTTTTTCCGTTTGCTTTAGTTATTTTTAATAACTTTTTATAAAGGTTTAAATTAATAAAAAGATTTTAATTTATTAAAGTTATTTTTATAAAAATTTGCTATATTAAAATTATAACTTTAAAAGTTTTCAGCCGGTTCTTAGGTAAAACGGTATAAATATAACTAGTTAATTTTGTATTAAAGGTTTTGTCGGAAATTTTTAAAACTTAAAGTTTTTTCGAAATGTTATTCGACGTTTTTCCAATTTTTATTATTTAAAACGATAACGCTTTCCGTACGTATATTCTATTTTTCGTTAACGCTTTTTTGGCTTAAAAGCCTTAGTTCATAATATTAAATTAAGGAGGTATAAAAAATTAAAAATAACTTATAATACGTTAATAACCGTACGGTAACAGCCCGAAGGTATACTTTAGTAATAACAAAAGGGCTTATTTATTCATTATTAAATTTATTGTTAAATTTATTAAACTTTATATAACGTATATTTATTTATACGTATTTTTTTTCGATAAATATATTAATGTCGGAACGGTATCGATTTATTTATTTTATGTACCGGTTTTATAATTCCGTTATTAAAACGTTAACTCAATTAAAAATTCGTTTTAACTTATTTACATAATATATCGTATTATTATATTTATGTTGTTACGTTATTGTTTTAAAGATATCCGTCGAACGTAACGGTTCCGTATTTAGAATAAGGTAAAAACCGTAATTAGCGAAAAATAGTAATACGTTAATAATTTTTAATCCGTAATTATTATTAGCAAATTTAATTAAAGAGAATTAATTTATTTAATTATTTTAGTAAAAAAAGTAATAATTTCGAAAGTATTATTTTATTGCTGCATTAATTATTTTTGTTTGGCCGTTAATTTACGGGTAATACGCGGTTAAAGTTTAAAACGTAACGTTTAAACGTCAGCTTAATTTTTTCCAAAACGTAAAAATAAACTGTATATTTCGATTAAATATTATGGGTTTGGAATATTACGTAAGCGGTATATATTAAAAACGAAAGCGTTAATAAAGCTTTTTGCAAATATATTCGTTACGGATATAAAGTAACTTATTTTCGTAAGGCTGTTAACGATTATAAGGACGTATTTATAAATATGCTCGAACTTTTCGCAAAAAGAAAAGAGGCCGACGTAATTTACCGATATATCGTTTTATAAGCGAAACAGTACCGGTAAGGGATCGAAAAAACCTGCTGGCAACGTTTTCAATGTTTTAATACGTTAATAAAGATAATAACTTTATACAAACGTAATTAGTAATAATTCTGCCATAATAAGTCGTACGTTTTAAAACGTTTAAGGTGGTTTATAAACGTTATATTATAATTACGGTAAATTATTTAAAGTTTAAAAGCGTCGTTATTAAGTATAACTAATTTATTTTAAACGTAAATACGTTTTTGTACAGTTTTGTAATTGGTTTTTGCGGCTTAAAATTATATAATTTAGGTCCGTTAACGTTATTAAGATATAGTTAATTAACGTTAACAACCTGTAAGTATTATCGATTAATGCGTTTATCGGCTGGTTAATATTAATTATATACGTTTTTAAAGGAGGTATTTACCGATCGAACGGGAATATTATCTTATATCGGTACGTTACTTTGTCGTCGGTTATATTGTTGCGATCCGTCGATTGCGCGTTAGGTTGGCGAAATAGAACGTCCGGGATTATAACTTTTGCTTTTAGTTTGTAAATTATTTAAAATCGGAAATTATTAATGAATTCGGATTAACGAATTTGGCGTTAGTTTAAAAGTTTCGTAATAGCAAAATGCTGAAAGTTTTTATAATTAATAATAACTTTTATAAGTTTTTAGTTCTTTATAATTCCGGACGTTATTTTTCGAATATTTTAATAATGGTTAATAATTTTTTTTCGTAAATTTCGTAATTATATTTTGCAGGGTTATATTTAATCGAAAAGAAAGCGACTGGCCGTAAAATACTTTACGTATTATATTACAAAAAATTTTTCTGAGGCCTAATTAAAAGTATTAGTTTTTAAAACTGTTCGGTATCGGGGGTCGTAATAAGATAATATTAAGGTTATTGAAAAAGTATTTTTTTTAACTATTAAAAGGTTATTTTTACGTCATTTAAAAGTATGCCGGTTTATTAACTTTATTTATTAAAGCGGTAAAAAGTTTAGCGATTAATAAAAAACTTTTTATAAACCGACTATAAAAATTTATAAAGCCGAAAAAGCATTGTAATTTTTATAACGTTTCCCCAAGTGTTTATTTTTGAATAGCTTTTATTTTATCGGGGTTTATAATAATGCCGTCGGTAGATATTATTAGGCCTAAATACCGTATTTTCGTAACGTTAAATTTATATTTCCGGATGTTTATTGTTAATTTTACGTTAGCGAAACGACGTAATATTTCGTATATATAGCTTTTACGGTTTTTTTGTATTTTTGTTATATATTAGGATATTATTAAGGTAAACCGTAATATATTTCTTAAAAAAGTCGAAAAGGGTATAGTTAATATAGTATAAAAAAAGTTCGAGACGTTAGTTATGCCGAAGTTTGTTATTAGGTATTTGAATAGACCGAACCGGATTATAAAGGTTATTTTTTATTTATCTCTTAGGACATACGTAAGCAGTTAAAGGCCGTAACGATATCGAGTTTAATATATACTTATATCGCGTAACAAGCGTTTAAGGTTTTACGAATTAAGGGAATTAGATAACGGTTATTGTCAGATATAGGGGACATCAGTTGTGTTGTCTTAATTGGCCAGTTGCGTGCCTTCTAGCAACGCGTACTGATCTTCTGAAGTAATTTAGCTACGGAACATATATGCTCCGATTAAAGGGAATCTTATCAGATATGGGTGCTAACGTACCCCTGCTAGCTAATACACCCCCTTAACGCCTCGACGCAGTCACGGCGTTAATCGTCACATTTTATTACTTCCTAAAGCCGTAACGGTCTATTCCACCTTTCTTCCGGCGATTAAGTCCTTTTAGTCAGCCAATTCCTTCTTTAAAATCATTCGTAGGTTATTCCTCCGCCGATCGAAAGCTTCCGAATATCCATTAATTTTAATTGCTTTTTAAAGTACCTAAAAGGTTTTCGTAATAAGGCCTTTATTAATCTATTAGCTAATATATCGCCCGTAAGCATATAATCCATTTTGATTATGTTCTTTTTTACGGCTTTTCGTAACTAATAATTATATATATCTATATACCGTAACTTCGATTATAATAGGGCGACGTCGGCCTTAATAAGCTGAATAATTTGACGATTATTATACCACATATTTAACGGTCCAGCATTTAAGGTAAATTTTAATTTTTTAATTAATCGAAAATTAAATAAAGCCTTTTTAATAACTTGCATAAAAATAATTATTATATTTTGCTTATTCGCCCGTTATCTTATTACTTTTTTAAATAACTTTATAACGCAAATTTAAAAGCTTTTTCAATCGATCGTATTATCCGCGAAAAAAGCGTCGTTTTAAATATCCACCAAATCCTTACCCTTAAACTGCAACGTCAATGTTTTAGTTCCGAACAGATATAATATAACCCGATCGGCAGCTTTATAATACGCGTCGCTAAAGTTCAGGTTAAATCGGGTAAATCGGAATATTGTAAAAAATTATATCGGATTACCATTAACTGTTACGTATAAAATAAAATCGATCTTTTTTTGGTATTTATTAATAAACCTTAAATAAATTAAATTAAAATTCAGCAATAATTCGACGTTCGTTATTAATATATTTAAAAGGTTATTCAGATTTTCTTTTAAAACTAGATTAACCAGCTTATTTATAAAGTTAAATATAAAAGCTAAATTTTTCTTTTAACTTTATCTTTAATTACTTCGATCCTTAAAAACTATTATAAATCCTCGCCCCTTATAAAAGTATATCGCTTCCTTATTTGCTAAATTACTTGATCGAAAAAGTTTTAATCTTTTTTACGGTACGCTGTAACGATATCGTTTATAACGAAAAAAATAAATATCTTTTAACGAATAAAACAATAAGGTTTATAAGGAACGGGTCGAAGTTTTAAGTTTATAAATATCTTAATACATTCCTTTTACTATACCAAAAATAACGCCTTTAATTTATATAAAACCTTTCTAATTAGAAATATCTTACTACGATACGAATATTTTAAAAGTATTTTTATATATACTTTATAAAGTAAGTTGGCATTAGCGAAAGCGTTTATTGCGTTATTTTACTTAAGCTTTAAATCGAATTTAACCGCGATAACGATTAACGTTTTAAACGACTTCCCAGTTAAAGTAAAAGCGTATATATTACTATAAAAGTTTTTAAGCTATTAATCGCCCCGTATAACAAAATATATTTTGCATTTTTGCAACTAACTATATTTATCAAACTTGTATATATATATTTATATATACTTTAAAACCTATTTTCTTTTAGCAAGAAACTAATTAACAACCTTCCAGAATTGCATTTTTCTATAACTTTATAAGTAAACTTTTTTAAAAGGTATATATTTAGCTTTTTATAACTTCGCAGCGGTAACGGTAAATCGCGCTTATATATCCGGTTTCGCGATTTAAAGATTTTATATATTTTCGTATCGAAATCTTTCCGATTAAAGTAATGCGTATTTCGAATAATTATCTTTTTTAAATTTCCGTAACTTACCGGCCGATTATCGATCGTATTAATAAAATAAATTAACCGTTTTACGTTAGATACGGTTTTCTATACTTTATAATCGTACCGATAATTATCCTTTCGACGCAAAACTTACGAAAAGCTTACGTTTATAACCTGTAAAATACCTTCGTTTTTTACCATTAATTTGAATGAAACAAAACGATAAAAACCTAAGGCTATTTTTACTATTTCCGCTGGCGCATTAATCGTAGCAACTATCAAAGCCAACGTTGGTAAAAGTAATAGGCTAAGGGACGGAAATAGTTCGAATATAACGGTCGTATAAAAGTAATTAATCTTATACGAACAGGCTTGTTTTTTCTTATTCCGGACGTTTTATACGCTTGTATTACTTTGGAACTACTCCTTTGGTCTAATCGGTAACTAAATTATTCCGTTTAGGTTTTCGTTTTTTTTTTTTTTTTTTTTATATTTATATATTCGGATGGCCTAAGCTTTAATCAGGTAGTTTTATTTACCGTAATAGTTTTTATGGCCTTTTTCTATAATGTACAAAAAGTTCTTTTTTAAATTTTTGATATTACCTAAAAAGATAATCTTTTCGTTAAACAGTACGTTTCGAATAGCGATAATCTTATTAATTAGTAAATTCCAAATCTTGTAAAAATTCGTAAATCGACAACCGACAAAAAACTTAATTTATATCTTGGAATTTAGCTTTTAAAATCTTTGTTTTTTTCTTTATAGCGGCAACTGTTATAACATAAGCCATATAGCTATATACTTATAGGTAGGCTTATTAAAGCTTCCGATTAAGTACTACAACGCCGTTTTTATATGCCAAGTAAATGTAATAAACTTTATATAGGCTTTGCTAAAAAAGTGCGTATTTAAAGGTATGGTTATACAAATATATTGCGGCTTTGAAAATATATACGATTAAAAACGAAAGTAATTTAGCGTTATTTCCTATCGTAATCGTTTTTTCCTTAATTATACCCCTTAAGCGTTTTGTACCCCCGTTCTAGGCTTAGGTATGCGGTATTAAGAGTTTAAGTTTGATACTGAAAGAAAGCGATTAAAGCATATTTCGAAGCTGGTAATTTTTTAAAATTTCGTTATCGCATTCGAATATTTATAGAAAAACCTTATTCTGGTTCTTTAAAACCTTTAGGAAATATCGGAAAGCTGTAATTAATATATTTTGCTTTCGATCTTTTAGGTAAATATTTCAAATATATCTTAAATACTTATCGGTTGTAAATATAACGTATCTGTATTTTTTATGATTTTTTTTTTGAAATCTGTAAAGTTAATAGCAATTCGCTGTTTTGATTAAAAAGCTCCCTTTTTCAGCTCGCGGCGTATTTGCCTTTTTAGCTTTCGCTTTGTTATATGCTTAGCATTTAACTGTTATAAAACCCTTTAAACGGACTCCCTTTATATAAAACTGCAGTTGGGCGATTACTTCGGGCCTTAAATGTCCTAATTTTAGGTGCCATATCGTGCCGTTACCGATTTACGGCGGTTTTGCTGTATATAAGTTAACGTTTCGTTTATAAGATATAAAGGGTGTATAAATAGTTATTACGTTAATATTTTCGATAACGAATTAATTAAATTTGTGTATCAGTATAATAACTACTTAATTATACTTGTCTCGAATAAAATTGTTAATTTCTCGGTTATCTTACTAATACCTTTTTTTTCGGAGCTATCGGAAGGATACCAAGTTATATACGAAGTTTTTGCAATAGGCTACGTTATATAAACGTAATATTTTGAAGCCTTTAAAGCTTTAAAGCAGTATATTTACTTTTTGGTATTTTTTAATCGGAACGAAGCTGTTCCTTACGTATATACCGTCGTCTTGGATCGTTATCTTATAATTTAGGAACTTATTAATTAAGTTAAAAATATATATCGTAAACTTTAAGTCCAGAATAGCCGAATTTTTTAAAGAGTAAAACGCGACGTTTATCACATTACGTTAATTAAAAATTAAAAATTACGCCAGTATCTGTTTTATTCTTTTTAAAAGTTAATCTGTCTTTCAAGTAATTAATTTCTTTATATTCTTTAGTAAACGGTTAATTTTTTTCCTTTAAGGATTGATCGGAAGTAATTCGGTCTTAAATCAACGCTACGGCTTCCTTATTGGGCTTAAATTTTGCTAAAGCTTTGTTAAAAAACGCGTAATAATATTAAGGTAATATATATACAGAGTTTAAATACGTTTTATACCGAGTCCTTTATGCGTTTAATTTTTAATGTTTTCGCTTATTACTGCTGCTATTTCGGTTTGCGTAGGAACTTTTACGGTTATTTCGTTTCGGCTTTTCCCCAGAAATCTTATTACGTAGTTAATTATTAGTATTCTTGGTTTCTTTTGGATTAGGATCGACTTAATTAAAAAGGTTTACTAAAGTTTTATGAAAAGCTGGAAACGTTATTTTAACCTTTTTTGCTAACTGTTATGGATTCGTTATAATCCAGTAATTTAAAAAACTAATTCTAACTTCCAAATAATTAACCGTTCTTTTTTCGATATTATCTCGTTTAAAAAGCATAAATAAATTCGACTAATTAGGTATAATCGGTGTCATTGTTGTACATAACTGATTCGTCCAAATATTTGGCATGGTTATTTCGGGAATTTCGTAGCGCTAGCCTTAGGCCATAATCTCCTATTACTTCGTTATTTATTTATCAAATCTTTTAGCGGTTTTCAGAACCTGCTTTAATCGTTTTTCGTATTCGCGTTTGGTGTTTATAAGCAATCGGCTGTCGTAGACCTTTTTTAATTGTTGCAATTTAACGCATTAACTTTTAAGGTCGTTATTTAAGCTTAAGTAAATTTGCTTAATTAATAAGGATACATTATCTAGAACTTATTTTATAAGGGTATTGCAGTTTTTTCGGATGGTTTTGTATTTCCGGTTTAGATAAATGTAATTCGTAAAGTTTTAATTGTAAATTTATCTGCTTTTAGTTATTATTTCGAGGGCGTTTGTCGGATAATTCGTATAATCGACTTTTTCGATGGTTCTCCCAGAGAATAAGGATAAAGATAAGGTTATAGTAGTTAAGGTATTAATTCGCGTTTAAAGACGAATTCGTTTTTTTAGATAAAAGGTTATATTAAATGCTATAGGTTTAATAGGCCATGGAACGTTTTGATCAGGATTAATATGGTCTTACAGGTTATATTTTTTAGCTTTGGTTTTGAATTTGTTCTTAAATTTGTTTTAGTCCTTAGGACCGGTATAAATAACTGCAGACGTCGACGGTACGGTCGCCATTATAGCTAATGAAGTATATTGATAATTGCTACTGATATACAGCCTATATCGTCTCAGCAACAGCTGATTCATTGATAAATAACACGAATTAAGCGAATAAGACTTTTAATTATCAGATATAAGGAACATCAGTTGTGTTGTCTTAATTGGCCAGTTGCGTACCTTCTAGCAACGCGTACTGATCTTTTGAAGTAATCTAGCCACGGAACATATATGCTCCGATCAGAGGGAATCTTATCGGATATGGGTGCTAGCGCACCCCTACTAGCTGACAGTTTTTTACTATAACGTTATTAAGGCCCCGGTAATTTACGTAAATACGTATACCGCTTTCCGGTTTTTTGGCAAGTAAAATAAGGGTTACTGCAGAAAAATTGTTAAGGCGGATAAAGCTTTTCTTCCAGGTAGTTATCGATATATTTCCGTACCGCCAGTAGTTCGTACGGGGATATAGCCTGTGTTTGATTATATAGTAACGTTTAGCCCGGAAGTAGTTCGATTTTATAGTTAAAAGATCGGTACGGTAACAGGGCATTAGCGTTACGGGGTTCGAACGTTTTCGTTAAATCGTAATATTTTAGTGGCAGCTTTTTTAAAATTTCAGTTATCGTTATGGGTAGCTTGTTATCGAGGTATTTTTATATATCCTTTTCAGTAACGCGGCGTAATTAGGGTATTTCGGTTATCCAGTTATAAAAAGCCCGTAACTTAAGGGGTATAATATCCGGATCGACGCTGTCGTTCTATATAAAAATATTACGGAGAACCGCGTTAGGTGTTAACATCGCGGTTTCATTAACGGAAAGCGGTTACGATGGGGAGGCGGCGATATCCCGTAAGGCGTTTGTAAAAGTAAAGAACCTGGTTAAGGGTATAAAGTTAATTACGACGTTTTTTAGGCAGTAAAACGTTAGAAAGTTAATAATACGGAAAAAGCGTATTTCGATCGGTATATTAAGTTGTTAGGTATAAAGGGGTAAAACGGTAAAAGCGGAAAGCGGGTTTGTTAAGGCTGGTAATAACGGGAATTTTAATATTATTTTATAATCGATATATAGCGTATTTGCGGATTGGTCGATCGACGGGTTATACTTACGAAATTAAGGCAGTTTAAAGATAATATTAAAGCTATTTAAGGGTTAATAATATAAGGTACCCTTTTTTGTAACGGATTTTATACGGAATTAGATGGTATATGTAAAAGTTACGGAACCGGCTATAATATTATCCGTTAATTTAAGTTAACGGGATCGGGAAATAAAGTAAGAAAAAAGGTTATTTTAACGTATAAAGTTATTATTAATAAACTTTATAAATAAGTATTTGTGATTTATTATAAACCGTACCGGTAATATAACGTTATTGGGAAGTTGTAATTAAAACGAAAATAAAAAATATATTAGGATTTATAAACGTATATATAAGTCGGATTTCTTATTATTTTGATAATTCAATAAAAGCTTTTAGTTACGATTTATTTTAAAGGTTAATTTTTTTTCTTGTTGCAGATCGCCGGCGTTACGTAACGGTGCCGTAAACGGTGCGCCCGTATTAGCAGGTTGTGGCCGACGATTAGAGCAAATAAAGGAGTAATACCTTTTTTTCCCGCAATATATATAAAAGTTTAATTTGTATTAACGTTATCTTTTTTTTGCTTAAAGGTTTACGGAAGTTATTGTTTTTAATAATTACGTCGTTTAATTACATAAATTCGGATTTTAACGTTTCCGAACCGTTATTAAAGCGTTATGGCGTCGTAATACTATTATTAAAGGCTTTAATTATACGTTTACGAAAGGCCCGGTTCGTTATGTTGTTAAAAAAGTTTTTAAATAGGTATATTTATATCGCGTTATTTTCGGGGCCCGGGCGTTATATTTGCGAAATAAAGGCTTTTTAGAAAACCCCGTTAATTTTTTATTATAATGCGATAACGCGTAAGGCCGGCGATTGCCGGCTTTGGTTAACTAAGCGTATAAAGGTGCTGATAAAGTCCGCGAACGCCGTCAATTCCTGCTTTAAGGCTTAGAAGTTTTTATGAGCCTACGTTAGAACGTCGACGGCGATATGAACCTGGTTTAAAAATAATAATATATTTTTTATATCGCGTTAGCTGTACGTTTACGTTTTAAAGCTTAAAAAATATGTTATTACGTTATTTATTTATTGTATACGTATATATAAACGTCGTTTTAAAGTTATTAATAATATATATAATACGATCCGCTAAAAATAAGTAAACGTTTCGGTTAATAACGAGCTTTAAGCGTATTAAAAAAAAAATGCTAGTTAATTTTTTTTAAATACATTATTAGATTTTTAGCGTTATTTTTGAAAACCGGCGGCTCCGAGCTATATAAACGTTGGTTTTCCGCTATATTGAAAAAGGGTTGAAATGCCGGTAGGGCCTGATTCGGACGGGGTTATTGCGGAGCTGTTAACGGTTGGGCCGAAAAAGGTTACGGGCCGTTAGCGTTATAACGGCGGTATGCAAAATTATCGGAGTTAATATCCGATAATTTTGCTGGGATGCTAATAAGCGCTATTAGCGTATCGTAGAAAGATAGTGTTAACCGGAATAAACGTTCCGCGGTTATTAAACGTTTTTGCAGTTGCGCGTTTTCGATCGTAACTTACTTTACTTATTATAACGACCGTTTTGCGGTAATTAGCCGTTTACAAAATTGATAGTTTTTTTGTAACGATTATTTTATAGCTGTAATACGTTTTTGTAGTTGGTTTTATTCGTATTGTAAGCGTATGAATTATTTTCGAAAGTTATAAAAGTATTTTTTAAAAAACCTTTACGGTTGTTTGTAAATTTCAGAAAATTTATTTAATAGTATAAAATCGTATATAAAACGAACCGTAACGGTAATTAAATAAAGAAATTTGGAGAATTTATAAATCGCGGCGGTAACGTTATATTATTGCTTTACGTTGGTTCAAAAGCTGGAGTATTAGCATTTATAACGTCCTTTTCGGGGGTTAGGATATTTAGTAAAATTATAGCGAAAATGCAACGTATTAACGGCGGACCTAAAGTTTTTCGAAATTTAGGTTAAGGCGAAATAATAATAAGTTACCAAGTTTGTTTTTGAAAATGCAACAAATTGTTACGGCGTTAATCGTTTTTAAGGGCTGGGTAAAGTATTTTATTATTGTACGAAGGAAAAAGGACGAAACTATTTTAAGGATGCGAGGCGCCTGTACTTATATAACGTTATAGCTGCTTAGCTAAGCCGTAATATTAGTGCCGTAACATATATAAATATAAATTATTATAGGTTATAAAATCTCCTTAAAGGAGACGTAACCGTGTAAACAAAATTGGATAAAATAATAGATTGCTACCTTAATTCTGTTACGTCCGACTAATGTGGAGAAAGGATGTGCCAAGAGGATTGTCGAGATGGCTTCAAAAGTCTTGGATGCAACGGATAAATCTCGGCTAAAAACCTTATGTGCCTGGTTATGCTTGGATTTGATAGATGTGGAACATATCCATTTACAACTATTATGGGAAAATATGCTTGGATTTGTTGGATGTGGAACATATCCAAACATATTTACCATAACTGCAGAATTAGAAAGATATATATAAACCGATAATTTTTCATAAAGATAGCATTTAAATAAATTTGTTTTTTAGCTATTAATTTAAGTCTTTAATTAAAGGTATCGTTTTTCGATTAAAGGAAAAGTCTGCAAATCTTTTTGACGAACAGATTACTGAATTATTTTTCGCCTTATTGTTACCTGCAAATCAAGAATTTTTTTCGGATATTGCTTATATTTCCAGGTAGTCGTATGATAAGTTCGTTACATTTTGATAGCTTCTTGATTAATGGCCGACGAATAGTTTAAGGCCCAGTTAGGCATAAACTTTCCTGAACCTAGTAAAGACGATATTACAGAACGGCGTTTAAAAGATAAACGATATATCCGATCGCTATTATTAGCCAGTAAGGGATTAATATCTGGATTAAAATATTTTACCTTTTATTAAAAAAGTCCTTTTTTTAATCGATAATATGGCCCTTGCTAATATTCGGTCTTAAGGAGGACTTTTTTTTTTCAGTAATAATTTTTCCCGGCTTTTAAGGAAATTATCAAGGTTTAGGAAAACGAACCGGAAGAAAAAAAAAAGGAATCTGATAGCTCGAAAGGTAAGGAAAAAGAATTTACGATCGACGACAAGTTGCGTACCTTGATGACTGAACTTTAGGCGGTAAAAAGGGAAAATGCTAAACTTGCTCGACAGCAAAGGTTTTTAATATTGCTTTTATTTGGCGCGAATTAATCCCGCGAAAATATTATTTTACCTTTTGCTTATTATTGAATGCTAAAGGTTAAATGTTATAAGTTAATCTTTCCAAAATTTTACGACGATACCATAGATGTAAAAGGATTTTTGGTTTAGGTTAAACTTTATTTCAAGTTTTATAAAAATTCTTTGAGGATTATTAAAATGTAATAGCTATTTTTTAGCTACTTGCCGGAAAAGTTTTTTTGTAGTCCGAATTTATTATAAACGATTACCTTGTAAATTACCTTAAATAATTTTCCGACTTAATTAATTATATTTTCAGCAATTATGAACATTTTGAAAAAAAAAATGCAAGCTTTGTTTAAAGATTTCGATAAAGAATAGTATACGGTCGAATAGTTATACTTTTTTTAGCAAATTAAGTTAGCAGCTAAATATGCGACTAAGTTTAATCGCTTTATATCAGTTTTTAACTTTTTAAAAAGCGTACTGTTTTATCCCTTTTATAACAGCCTGAAATTACAAGTTAAGGATAAAATGTACAAAGTGCCCAAAATTAGCCCCTTTTAGGATTATATTAACAAAGCTATTATTGCCGATCGACGTACCTTTAAGAGGTATTTAGAAAAAAAAATCCGACAAAAAAAGGAACGATCGAAGCTTTAGCCGCAAGTTCTAAAGAAGCAAAAACAAGAATAGGACCTAAAAAAAGCGAATATTACTTTTAGGAAGCTTAAAAAGGATAAATCGAATATTAAATGCTTTAACTGTAGCAAAAAAAGTTATTATAAGAACGAATATCGTTGCTTAGCCAAAAAGAACTTTAGGAAGAAGGGGATTCCTTAAAAAAATGTCACGGTAAGGCTTAAGTCAGGTATAACCAGTCTATTCCTATGGGGTAGGGTCAGGACAGAACAGACTCTTATCCCTTTATAAGGATAAATAGGGGCCTAGGGCCCTTATATGGAATGAAGGCAATAAAGGGTTCGATTAAGAAGGGTGGGTTACGTAAGGTGTGCCAGCCCCAGGCTGCTAGGCTTGCTGTAACAACTATCTTCCCCCTTTTTTGTAATACCGGCCCGGCATTATGTATATATGTATGTAATAGGTAGGAATGACATCGTCAAGTAATATATCTTTGTTGTTATAATCTAAGCTATCTAGGGTAAAGTTTATTATGCTTATAAGTATATACGATAGTCCCAGGCAACCGCCTTATTTCGAATTTATTTCCACCTACAATCAGATTAATTCCGTACATACGCATATAAACATTGCCCAATTCCCTTAACCTTCCAACTTTTCTTTTTTCCTCGCAAACCTAACACTATTTCCTTTTACGTTTGTCAAAGCATTTCACATTCGCCTACCTTTCGGGTTTTAATTATACGTTTTTTATCCTTGTTTCCTCGTTTCTAAATTAATTATCATACCTCTTCGAAACCAAAACAAGAAAATACGCAACCGCCGCTATAGTTCGCGTCCTTATGGTACAATTCCTATCCCCGCTACCTACGTATATCGCCCTTATTTTGGCAAGGCCGAAAATACCTTCCGGCTTTACCGAGGTCTCCCCTTTAAAATTTCCTGCACGTTCAAATTCCCGGATTTCTTTGCTTGTACTAGCTGCTTTAAAAGTTATAATACATACGAACCTATAAGTTGATTCCCCCCTTATTCGCTTTACTTTTATTAACGTATCGGTTATCTTTAAAAGTGCCCTACCGTTATAACTTTCGATATAATCCGCTTTTAAAAGTTTATCGAATAATCGACTAAGTTATTCGACCAGCAGGGCGAGGACGACGATGGTAATCCTATCTAAAGTACAGGTTTTAATTAACGTATCCTTTTTGCTATTGCCCAGTAACGCTTCGTTCAGGCTTTTTTCCGAATGCTTTTTACTTATCGGGCAAAATTTGGTCTAACCGGCAAAGTCGGTGCCATTACGGTAAATTACCCCATCTTCCTTATTATTCCGGGCGTAATTTACTAATATTTTATCGGTTTTAGGTAATTCGTTGTAAATACCAGTCAGTGGTTGCTGGTCGCCGTAGCCTATTCTCCTTTCGTTATACGGCTCCTGCGCCTTTGGCTGTAAATACCTCCGATATTCCAGTAATTTTGCTCCGTAATTAATAGGATTAACCTGCTGCTAAAAAGAAGGCCTACCGTCGCCAAACGTTTCCGCGTTTGCTGCCTAAAAACCGCGGCTTTGGTACTTAGCTTGCGGCTTATATGGCCTTTATCCAGGAAATAAAAGAAGCTTTCCGCCGTAGCGATAATGCCTTTGGCTTCGGCTCGAAAAATAAGGATAATGATAACTAGGATAATACGTTGGCTCGTTTCGCTATAAATATACGAAACTTTTTAACTTAATTCGGTAAAGCTTTAAAACAACTTCGAACTTCCTAAAAAACTGGATTCGATCCTTAATATTGTAATTAAAAATATATAATTTATATTGTTCTTTATGGTAGTTTTATAGGTTTTCCGGAACGGTATTATTAACGTTTCGGTATTTTTTAATAACAAGAATATTTTTATATGGCCATTACTTAATTATTTTGTTCCATAGTTTTCAAGCTGACAAAATAACCTATTCCTTCGTTATTTCTGCCGTCGATGGTACCTAGCAATAACCTTTTGGGCGTTTTGCATATCTTTGCTGCTAACCCATTAATTATATTCGGAAAACCAATTTATTTACTTTATTTCGTACCATAATTGCCTTTGGGAAGTACGTTAACCTATGACGTCTTTAATTTTCCATTCGATATTTTCTTTTAATTCGGGTATTATTAATGGATAATTAATTTTAACTATCTAAAGTTTTAATAATTAAATTAAGAAAACAAGATATAAACGGTTATATTGTTAAAAAAGGGTTAAGCGATACGCTTAAAAACCGATTTTGTTAATAACGCGGAATAGTTTAATATATTTGGGAATTAATTTACGGTACTTAATCTTTAAGTTTCTTGTTAACAGCCTTATTATTTGTCCTATTTTAAAGGTAAAAAACTTATACTTATTATTGTAATATTTTTTATACGTTTCAGTTGCTTCTCGCCATCGTTTCCTTAGCTTTTTTCGGATTTCTTTCAGCTTTTGAATTCTGGCATGTACTGCAGGGACCCTTACCAAAGTACCTTTGTTTTCGAAAAAAGTCCTAAATTTAGGTCTGTATTTATATAAAACTTTAAAAAAAGCCTTTTCGGTAATATTATTAATTACAGAATTAATTACAAAAAAAGTTTCGGATAATAACTTAGGCCAAATTAGTTATTAGTTTCCGATAAAGTAACGGAAGTAACATTCGAATATTTGGTTTATTTTTTCCGTTTACCTATTAATCTAAAGGTAAAAAGTAATCGAAAATTTTTGCTTAACTTTAATATAATGGCAAAGTTTTCCTTAAAATACATTGGTAAATATTAAACCTTTATTAGAAACAATCCTTATAAAGGCTTTATAATAATATTCGATTTTTCGATAAAACAATTTTACGAACTTAACATTTGTAATAATAATATCGACTGCAAAAAAAAATATCATCTTTATAAATCGGTTTATTAATTATTAAAATAATATTAACCTTACGGCCTTAATACCAAATTAAGGGTAATCCAGTAATAAAATCCATAACTAATTTTCTTATAAATAATAAAGATACAGGTAACGTTTATAATTCGCTATAAAGCCGGTAATGTTTCGCCTTACTTTTAAAACAGATAGTATAATCCTTAACGTAATTTCGTACATCCTTTTTTGAGTCCGGTCAAAAATATAATTATTCAATTCGTTGTTCGGTTTTTCCTATACCGAAATAACTAGTAAAAAAGTTATTATGGTATATCTTTAAGATTTGGTAATATACGGCCTTTTCGTTTAAGATATATAATCGATTTTTATATTTAACCAATCCTTTAATGCCGATATTTTATTAAAAATCCATAAATATATCGTTTACAAATCCTTTTTAAATCTGCCTATATTCGGGGTTACGTTTTTAAATAATGCGAATAAGGTTAAAAAATATTTCCGGGACTGGCGATTGGGCTAGGTCTTATAGCGTTTCCGTAATTTCCAATTTGGTTAAACTTTAATTCGCCATCCGCATCCGTTTGCGTATAACTGCTTAAGCTAAAACCTTATATTTTTCGGACGTCCTTTCCGCGAAAATAGCGCTAGCTAACATTTCCGGTTCGAAACATACTAGAAATAACTTAAAATTTACCGTTAGCTTTTTTTTGAACGTAAGCAGTAACATTAAGTTATCCGTTTTTTTTCTTATATAATTAAAGCGTTTTAAGGTTAAATTAACCGGGTTTTGTTTCCTTAATTAATATTTAATTACAAAATCGAAAGGTACAAATAATATATATTACCGGGCTTATTTGCTATTAAGTTTCGGAATATTTATAAAGTTCCGTAAGTTTAAATGGTTTAACTTAACCTTTACGGTATTGTTACGGTCCACTTAGCAGTTCGTATTGGAGAGAACTCCCATAATAAGTGGACCCTTGCCAAATTACGTGATTACGTAATCTGTCTGATCTAACAGATTAACCAGATCAGAGAATTTAGGTGATCTGGTAAAGCCAAGAAATTACAGGCACACTTATTTAATGTTAAAAGAATATATAATGGACGGAACCTTTATATAAATAATACCAACTTAATTTCGCTTTTTAATTATTAATTTAAGCCTTTAGTTAAAGGCACCGTTTTCCTATTAAGGAAAAAGTCCGTAAACCTTTTTAACGAACAAACTTTTAAATTATTTTTCGCATTATTGTTACCTGCAAATCAAAATCTTATTTCGGATACTGCTTATACCTCCAGGTAGATGTATAACAGGTTCGTTATATTTTAATAGCTTTTTAATTAATAGCCGACGAATAATTCAAGGCCTAATTAAGCATAAGCTTTTTTGAATATAATAAAGGCGATATTACAGAACGACGTTTAGAAAATAAATAGCATATTCGATTACCGTTATTAGTTAATAAAAAATTAGTAACCAAATTTAACGATCTACTACCTATTAAAGAAATTTTCTCTTTAATCGACAACATGGCACTTTTTTCCATTCGATTTTAAGGAGGACCTTTTTCTTTTTAACCCTTGCAACAATTTACCCCGGCAAAAGATATTATAAAAGTTTATAGGTTTGATGTAAAAAAAGAGGAAAAAAAAACAGCTTACCAAGGAACAAAAAGGTAAAGAAAAAAAACTTACTATTAACGAGAAATTGAACATCTTTGCGAAAAAAGTTAGAACCCTAAAAAACAAAAATGCCAAACTTATCCGACAACAAAAATCCTTAACCTTGCCCTTATTCGGAACAAACAAGATTTACGAAGGCATAATTCCCCCTTCTAGTTACCATGGAATGCCGGAAGTTAAAGGTTATAAGCTAACCCTTTCAAAGCTTTATAATAGAATTATAGATGTAAAAGGATTTCTGGTCCAGGCCAAACTTTACCTTAAGTTTTACGAAAATTCTTTAACGGAGGATTACTAAAAGGTAATAGCTATTTTTTAGCTGCTTGCAGGAAAAGTTCTTTTATGGTTTAAACCTATTATAAACGATTACCTTATAAATTACCTTAATTAATCCTTCGACCTGATTAATTATATTTTTGGTAATTATGAACATTTTAAGGAAAAAATGCAAGCTTTATTTGGAAATTCCGATAGAGAATAGCATACGGTCGAACAATTGCATTTCTTTTAGCAAACCAAGTTAGCAGCCGAATATGCAATTAAGTTTAATCGCCTTGCTTTAATTTCCAATTTCCCAGAAAGTGTATTATTTTATTCTTTTTATAATGGCTTAAAACCGTAAATTAAAGATGAGATATATAAAGTACCTAAAATTGGCCCTTTCCAAGATTATATTAATAAGACCATTATTGCCGATCAACGTACTTTTAAAAGGTACTTGGAAAAAAGGAAATCTGATAAAAAGAAAAATAACTAAAGCTTAAGCAGCAAGTCCTAAAAGGATAAAACCAAGGGCAAATCCCAAAAGGAAGTAAGCATTACTTTAAAGGAGCTTAGGAAAAATAAGTTAAATATTAAATGTTTTAACTGTAGCAAAAAAGGTTATTATAAAAGCGAATATCGCTCCTTAACAAAAAGGAATTTTAAGAAAAAAGGGATTCCTTAACCCCAGAAAAAGGTTAAGATGGTTAAACAAGAATTAGATAACAAAAGTAAAGAAAAAAGGGAAGTTAATTTTATTTCCTTCCAGCAAGAATTTACTATTGTAATTATATATTACGAACAAAATAACGACTCAGAGTACGAACGTTGCCCGACTTATTAGAATTAAACGATTAAAGCCTGCAAATATTATCCCGGATAAAAGATTTCCAAGATAGCCATAAGGTTAAGATATACATGTTATTTGGATAAGCAACGATGCAGAATGCATAATAAATATAGCCAGTTGCGCCCTAATATAGTAATATACGACCCGACATCCTTAAAGCTCGGTAAAGCTTCTAAAGATAAAAAACTAACCCGTAACCATAACCTTCTTTATTTTTTTGCATGTTACGATAATAACTGTTTAACCCATTTTCGCGCCAAAAAAGATAATAATTATTAGCCCGGATGGGATAAGGAAATATTTACCGAACCTGATAATGGATGCAGATATATCGAAACTTCCAAATAGCCGAAATATCTACGATCTTATTACTTTTACCCTAAATTAATTTAGAGTTAAAAGGTTATTGCATAGGGATGCTTATGTTATGTACTTACGTTGTATATAATGCATAAAATCCTGGATATAAAAGCCGACCCCTTAGAGATTTTACCCCCAAAATTAAAACCCCTTTAAATATCGGAAATAAGAATTTTAAGATTAGTTTGCCGGATTGGCAAAAGAAAGTGGTTTATTTGCATAGACGATAAATGTTCCAAATATGCAGTTAAAAAGGCTCGAAAATAAAAACGCCTTTTAATTAATAGAATTAATAAGTTAAAAAATTACGTAGGCCTTCGAAATTAAGGCGTCGAAAAGCCCCAACCTATAAGACCTTATATAAGGCAAAAACTGGATAACGCAGTTAGATTAAAATTCCTTTCTAGTACGGGAACAAGATATTTAAAGCTATAATCGATTTAGAAGCAGAAAGTAATTTTATCATACCATTAATTGCAGAAAAACATTAAATTCCCTGGAAGTACAAGCTAAAGTTATATAAATTACGTACAGTCGATAGAAGCTTATTTAAGTATGAAAACGGACGAATTTTCAAAAAAACAAAAGAACTTTTAATATAGGTACAAGGATATTTAGAAAAAGTTATTCTGGACATCGCCGACATTTCAGGACATAATATCATCCTTAAAATACCGTGGCTCCGTTCTAGCAACCCTTATATTAACTGGAAAACTTAAGAACTTTCTTGGGACCAGCTAAAAAGTCCCCCAAAAAAAGAGTTCCGAGAAATCTGTTATTTAATTAAAAAAGCTAAAGTTATGAACTTAACAGCTAAAATGCCTCCTAAGTACCAAAGGTTCAAGAAATTGTTCAAGGAATAAATTCGGAAAAAATTACCCGAACAGAATTAATGGAATTACAGGATTCCTATTAAAAAAGGACATCATCCGAAACTTTACCAAATTTACTACATAAATCCAGAAAAAGCCAAAGTTTTATGGAAAAGCTTACAAAGAAACTTCGAACGTAAATATATTCAGGAATTTAAATCTCCCGCAGGATACCCCGTTATAATAGTATTAAAGATAAAAGATAAAAAAATCCGAATTAATAAAAATAAAAACCTTATGTACCGAAAAGTCTACAATTACCGACAGTTAAACGATATTACTATCAAAAACGGATACCCCTTTACTTTTATGGATATTATAAAGGAAAATATCAGCAAAACTAAATAATTTACGGCGTTAAACTTACCTAATAACTATTATTTAATCCGAATAACTAAGGGCGAAAAATAAAAAACCGCCTTTAAAACAATTTATGGACTTTATAAGTATAAAATAATACCTTAAAAACTTACTAATACCCCCGTTAATTTCCAATACATATTAATAACTATTTTACGAAAATTCTTTAACAGGTTTATATTTATCTACTTGGACGACATTTTCATTTACTTTAAAACCTTGGAAGAACATAAAAAACATATTACCTAAGTATTAAAAGCATTCAAAAAGGCAAACCTATTAGTTAATGCCGAAAAAAGCGTATAGTACACCTAAAAGCTAAACTTTCTGGGCTTCACCATTACCCCAAGACAGATTCAGATCCAGGATTCCAAAATAAAGGCAGTTAAAAATTGGCCGATTTTTAACAAAGCGACCGTTACCGACGTCCGTCAATTTTTAGGATTTACGGGTTACGTACGTAACTTAATTAAAGATTTCGGAAAAATTGCCAAACCCCTAACGAACCTTATTACCAAAAAGTACACTAAAAAAGAATTCGAATTCCCAAAAAAAGCTAAAAAAACAATGCAAATATTTAAGAACCAAATTACCAGCGCCCCCATTATAAAATTACCTAATTACAACAAAAAAAACAACTAAAAACTAACGTATCAAATAAAGCTTTAAAAGCAATCTTAAAATAACAAGAAAATAACGGAAAATGGCATCTAGTAACCTACTATTCCAAAACCCTAAAAGATACAAAACTACGATACCTTATTTACGATAAAAAATTATTAGCAATTATTATAACACTTAAAAAATGGGAACCTTATTTTAATGGAATTAAAAAACCCTTTAATATCTACTCCAACCACAAAAATTTCATTTATTTCATAACGACTTAAGATTTTAATAAACGATACGAAAATTGGATAATTTTCCTATCCAAATTTAATTTCAAAATTTACCATATTAAAGGTAAGGAGAACATCCAGGCGGATATTTTAAGCCGAAAAGGAAATTATAATATTAAAGTTCCTAAACGACGTATATAAATGCTATAACCTACAAAGGAAAATATCTTACAGTTATATAAAATACTGAAAAAACTTACCCCTAAACTTTTAGCTTAATTCAGAAATTCCTATAACTTTAATAAGCGGACAAAAATTAAATAATTAAAAGGGCGGCCCGAAGATTAATTGCTGTACCACGGAAAAATTTACGTCTCATAAAAACGACGAAAACAATTTATCAAAAAATTTTATAAAAACCCGTTATATAAATATCAAGAAATTTTCAAAACGACCAAGCGACTTTAAAAGAAGTACGATTTCCCAGAACTTAAAAAAACCGTTAAACAAATAGTTAAAAACTGCAACGTTTGCAATAAGGCTAAGGTAATTTGCCACAAACCATACGGACTGCTGCAACCTACCGAAATTCCAAACAAAACGTAAAACACCATAACCTGGAACTTTATTACCGGCTTACCCCTATCCAAGAACCCCATTACCGGAATCCAGTACGACGGAATATAGGTAATAATCGACAGATTTACCAAATATAAATATTTCTTCCCCTTTAAAGAAAATACGATAGCAAAGCAATTAACTTACGCATTCGTAAGATATTACCTTGATAAACATGGAATTCCAAAAAAGATTATTTCAGATAAAAATAAGCTGTTCATTTCCAAATTTGGCACCAGCTTTTTTAAGTAAATCGGCGCTAAACTTAAATTTTTTACAGCATATTACCTTTAAACCGACGGACAAACAAAACGATTAAACCAGACTTTGGAACAGTACTTAAGAAATTATGTTAACTACCAATAGGATAACTAGGTAAAATTATTTCTATTAATATAAGTAATTTATAACATATCCATTAACAAGGACATAAACGTTTTATTTTATACAGCTGTATATAAACAAAACGCAGAAACTTAGCAACCTAAATAACCATTCGATAAAACTTCAAAAATTACCTTAATAATTCCTAAAGCAAAAACGATAGTATTTAAGATCAAAATCATCCAAGCTCGCCTTAAAATTAAGCTATAATTTCTTTAATAACGGATAGTTCAGTATTATAACAAAAAAAAAATTAAAGGACCAATTTTATTAAAAGAAGATAAAGTTTACCTGTTACGCCAAAAACAAAACGCGACTTTAAACATTTTATAAATCAAAACCAAAAAACCAGTAATAAACTTAATTTTAAAAAATTCGGTCCGTTTAAAATTAACGAAATCATTTCCAAAATTAATTATCGACTGTTATTACCCAAGATAATAAAAATACATCCTGTTTTTTACATTTCCTTGCTAAAACCAGTACCCAGTAACGTCCTGTTAAAAACAAACCTAAAAGTCGAGGAAAATACCGATAAGTACGAAATCGAAAGAATACTGAACTTAAGAATAGTTAACGACAAAATCCAATACCTAATCAAATAAAAGGATTACCTACCTAAAAATAACATTTAAAAGCCCTTTAAGTACCTAACGAATGCGAAAAACCTGGTTAAAACGTTTTACCGCCAAAATCCTAACCGATCGTCTCTAACGCAGCCAAGGTCGCAGGCGATAACGGTCCGACCCCCAGATTTAAACCCTCGGCGCTCCAGTCGAAAAAAGCAAACGCCTTTATATTAGCGTTGATTTTTAAAGTAAGTCGCGCTTGCTTTTCCTTTATGCGCTGCTGCTTTTTTTCCATCCTTTCTTTTTTTTCCAACTGATTCAGTTTATAACCTTTTTTTAATATTTCAAGTACCTTTTTCCTTAAAATATCTTCTTAACAACGTAACCGCTACAACTTATTTATTCTTTTTGATATCTTTTTTTAAAACTTCCGCTGTAACTTTACAAGTTTATCCTTAGTAGCACGACGTTTTTCTTAAAAACGGTTACGCTTCGACCCGATATTTTCTAAGGAAAATATAGCAACAGCGTTTCCGTTATAATAACGTTAACGACGAATGCAATAATAACAGTTTAACGAACTCTTTATTATATAACATTATTCTTTTCCAAATAATAAATAACTGGAACAAGGCAAAACCTTAAAACCGTAAGTACGGATAAAGACCGAACGGCTATGGCGGGATTAACGCTGGTTCGTACGTACTTTACGCGCTTATTTTTTTATACGACCCGTTATAGTAAGCTGGCAGTTAAAAAAAACGGTTTTAATTGGAAATAAAGAAACATTTATATTTTTATCTTTAGGATAAAAATTCTAAAAGGAGGAAAATGGTATTACGGTTTACTTAATAGTTCGTATTAAAAAAAATTCCTATAGTAAATAAACCTTTGCCAGATTACGTAATTATATAATCTATTTAATTTAACAAATTAACCAAATTAAAGGATTTAAGTGATCTGGTAAAGCCAAAAAATTACAGGCATATTCATTTAATGTTAAAGGAATATATAATGGACGGAACCCTTATGTAAATAATACCAACTTAATTTCGCTTTTTAGTTATCAATTTAAGCCTTTAATTAAAGGCACCGTTTTCCGATTAAGGGAAAAGTCCGCAAACCTCTTTAACGAACAAACTCCTGAATTATTCCTCGTACTATTGTTACCTGCAAATCAAGACCCCATTTCGGATACTGCTCATACCTCCAGGTGGATGTATGACAGGTTCGTTACAGGTATATTTATTACCCTGTAAATAATAACGCCAATATCGGAAAAACTTTACGATAGCTATCATTTTTTAATCGGGCGTTCCGTAATTTAGTTTTGTATCGTTAAACTTTTGCAATTAAAACATAATTAAGTATTACTTTTTTTAATTATTTTTTTATAATAAAGTCCCAGATATAGCATATTTCGAAACGTCGGTTTTTACTAATATTTGTTTCTTAAGGTCGAGATATATTAAAAAAAGTACCTTGCTAAATATAGCTACGAATTTTTTAAAAGTTTTTTTCGCTAGCTTATCCAGGAAATTTCGCCTTAATTTCCTTTTTGGTATAGGCTTTTTTAAATAACGAATTAAAAAAGTTGTAAGCCGTAAAAACCTTTTAATAAAACGGCGGTAAAAGTTACAAAACTTAATAAATTATTATATAGCATAAATAAATTCGGGCTCCGGTTATTTTTAAATGGTTTTTACTTTAACCGGGTTTATAAAAATTCCGTTCTTTAAAATTACGTATTTAAGGAATTTAATAAAAAGTTAATAAAATTAATACTTAAAAAGTTTTGCGTAAAAATCGGCATTTTATAATTTTCCAATTACCTTTCGCAGGTATTTCGTATAAAATTCCTTATTTGCTGAAAAAATTAATATGTTATTAAGGTAAATTATGCAAAAATAATCAAAAATGTTTTAAAAAGTTTAATAAATATAAGTTTAAAAAGTAATAAAGGTATTAGTTAATCTTATAAATAAGATACGGAATTTATAATACTTATAACGTATACGGAATACGGTTTTTTATTCGTTACTTTCCTTAATACGGATTCGGTAATAAGTATTTTTAAAATCGATTTTGGAAAAGACTTTAATTCCTACGATACGGTTAAGCAGTTCCGAAATAAGTAAAAAAGTATAACAATTTTTAATCGTTATTTTATTAAACCTACAATAATTTATATATAAACGTAATTTTTTATCCTTTTTAAGTACGAAAAAATAAAGGTTCTAATAAAGTTAGTTAATTCCTTAATTTTGCCGCAAATTTTTATTTGTTCGATATAAACTTTTAACTTTTATAATTCGTTGTAAGCCAAAAAATATATGGAAAAATAAAGAAATTTATTGCCAAGTAAAAGATTAATCGCATAATCCGTTTTCTTTCGGTTAAGTAAAATGTTTGCATTATTAATATTAAAGAAATCTGCATAATTTCGAATAGTTTTAGGAAAATTTTCGATATTCGTAAATTTCGAAACCGAAATATCGTCGAATTCGTCTTTAATATATATTAATTCTGGTAAAATAACAACAACGTAATAAGCTGCCCAGTTTTTACAAGTTTTCGCGAAAACCTTTAACGGAAGTAATTCAAAAAAACGAAGTATAAAAACCGTAATACCATTAATTTAAAGCCGAATTAAGGATAATACGTTAACCTGTTAATATTATTTATAATAGTAAAATAAAACTTCCGTCCTTTTTTAAATTTCGATTAATAATAATATAAAAGCGTTTAATTTAACGAATAATTCCTTTTTTATTTCGAAAAATAAATTTAACCTAGTAAATTCCGTACGTAAAGATAAATATATTTCCAAATACATTTAAGTTAATAACTCGATAAAAGGTTTGTACCAACTTATGCTTTAAAATAAAACTGTAACTGATTAAATCGACAGCAACGCAGGAATCCAAATCAGCATTAATATATATAGGATATTTCTTTTTTAGGAATATAATTATGCATGGGGTATAAAAAATACGCGAAATAGAAACGAAAAAATAAAAATTAAGTTTAGGTTTAATTGCTATATTTAAGCCCTTGGTCCGTTTCCTTGCTTTATTCTTTTAGGGCAATAGCGTCGAATATAACCTATTTCTTTATATTTAAAGCAAACGTTACTTTTGAAGTTAAAGGTTCGTTTTGGTTATAAAGTAAAGGGTTAAGCCTTTGGTTTTAGGGTTTTATCGTTAGCAGTATGATCGCAGGGCCGGTTAAAATTCGAGTTTTTTCGATTTTTCCAAAACCTTCGTTCTTTTTAACTATTACGGCCTTTTCGATTAAAAGAAGGATTTTGTTAAGGTTCTGTATCAGTTTTGTTATTAGGACAGTTTCGTTTGGTATCTGGATTCTTATTATTATCTTTTCGTTAGCGCTTTTTGTTGGTTGTTAGACTGCAATTCCTTTTTTTAGCGTTTATTAGGAAGTCCCATCGTCGAGCCGCCAGGTCCACCATGTTATTTCGTTTTTAAAGTAGATGACTTACATATTTTACAATATTTTATTTAAAGGTTGGAAGTAACTTAGCGTAATAAAATTTCGCCCGGTCCTTTTCTAACTTTTAAGTGGTTTACTGGCTTTTTAATAATGCAAGGTAATAATCGAATTTTCGGGGGTTCTGGCCAGGTTGTTAACGGGCTTCCTTTAGGTTATTTGTTAGCTTGGTTTTTAAATTCCCCGATGATCGAATATGTAATTTCGTCCATGCCTTAAACGCTTTTTAATTTTTTGTTAAACGTATACGTTTTTTAGTAGTTCCGAACTTAATTCGTATATTAAAAAGTCGCTTGTAATCCTGTTCCATTTTGTTTCGTGCAAATAAAATTTTGGCTTATTTTTTTCGGAATTTATGTAACGAATATTCGAAAATTGCTTTATATTTCTCGATCCAGGATTTTTATTTAGCGTAATAGAACCGGAAGAATAGCTTGTTGTATTCGAATTGGATATGCTTTTTTAAATTTACATTTAATTCCGACTTCGAATCGTTTGACGTTCGTTTATAACTCGAGATGGATATATCTCAGTTATTTTCTGAGCTAAATGGATCGCCCGAGTTATGAAATAAGGGGTTATCCCTTTGGCGAGTAAGTCGTCGATTTTTCTTCGAAGCCTTTGATAGGCGGGCCAT
The DNA here is from genome assembly GCA_004155945.1 of Monosporascus sp. mg162. Lineage (NCBI taxonomy): Eukaryota > Fungi > Ascomycota > Sordariomycetes > Xylariales > Monosporascus > Monosporascus sp. mg162. The sequence goes on from QJNY01000037.1 coordinate 83,757, forward strand.
TTTTTTCGCTAGCGCGGCTAGTTTGGAGCGCTTACGTCGATGTTGTTTCATTTTTTTATTATAACGTTCCTTTTGTTTTTGCGTCCGATTGCTGGAAGTCGTAAGGTTTTAATTATTTAAAGGTATATGTTAAACTCCCGAATAAGGACCCGTAAACGTATTAGCAGAATTTCGTTGATGTTCCCGGCTGCTTTCGCCAGGGTTTGTATGATGGCTTTCCGAAAAGCCTTAAGTAAAAGATTCGGTTATTATATTGCTAGAAGGTATAATTGTAAAAATATTAATAAAGGTATTAAATGGTATAATTGCTATAATTAAGGTTATAGGTAACTTTAAGGTAAAAGAGTTTAAATTGTTACGGTAGGGCTTAAGTTAGGTGTAACCAGTCTATTCCTATGGGGTAGGGTTAGAATAAAACAGACTTTTGTCCCTTTATAAGAATAAATAAGGGCTTAGGGCCTTTATATGGAATAAAGGCAGTAAGGGGTTCGATTAAGGAGGGTGGGTTACGTAAGGTATGCCAGCCCCAGGCTGCTAGGCCTGCTGTGACAAAAAAGGCCCGAACGGCCGAATAAAAAATAAACAATAAAAGCGAGGAAAAGAAGGAAATTAATTTTACCTTTTTCCAGCAGGAATATACTATTGCAACGACTTACTGTAAACCAAACGGCAACCCAGAGTACAAGCGTTACCCGATTTGCCAGAATCAAATAACCAAAGCCTGTAAGTATTATTTCGGATAATTAACTTTTAGAGTAGTTATAAAGTTAAGATGCAAATATTATTTGGATGTGCAAAAGTGCGAAATATATTACAAATATGGCCAGATGCGCCCCGATAACCATGGGCAAAAGATCCCTGAATTTAGCGAACCCTTAAAACGGGCGGTATACTTCAAAACCGAAGCCTTTAAACAGGATTTTGTTAATAGGTACGAACTTTTCCATTTTTCGGCCTGCAACGATAACGATTATCCAATTTACTTTCGAACAAAGGAAAATAACGATTATTAGCCCGGTTGAAACGAAGAAAACCTTATAAAGCCTGATAACGACTGCAGATATATCGAAATCTTCCGATAGCCCGAATATCCTCGATTTTGTTATTTGCATCCCGATTCGGATCAAAGCCAAAGAATTATTGCTTAAGATTGCTTATGTTATACCCTTATGTTATGCTTAATGCATGAACTTCTGGATATGGGAGTAAGCCCTGCAAAAATCTTAATTTCGAATCGGAAATTATTTTAAACGTTAAAGGTAAAAATTATTAAGGTAAAATGCCAAATTGGTTAACGAAAGTGGTATACTTGCATAAATAACAAATGTACCAAATACGCAGTTAAGAAAGCCCGCGAATAAAGATTTTTTTTAGCAAATAGACCTACGAAATTAAAAAATGGCAAAGGCCTTTAAAATTAAGGCATCGAGGAGCTTTGCGAACCAAGACCTTATATAAAGTAAGAAAGGATTACGAAACCAAATCGAAATTTTTATTTAGTACTAAAGCTAAACTTTCAAAGCTATAATTAACTTTGAAGCAAAAAGTGATTTTATTTCGCCAGCCGTAGCCGAAAAACATTATATTCCTTGGAGGTATAAGGTAAAGTTTTACAAATTACGGACAATTAATGGAAGTTTTTTCTAGTACGATAACGGACGAATTTTTAAAGAAACTAAAAAACTTCTAATATAAATCTAAGGATATTAAAAATATTTTACCTTAGATATCGCCAACATTTCAAGTTATAATGTTATCCTGGAAATGCCTTAGCTTAATTTTAGTAATTTATTAATTAATTAAAAAACTTATCAGCTTTCTTAAAACCGCAAATTAATTCCTGTTAAAAAAAAGTCCAAAGAAGTTTGTTACATAATCCGAAAAACCAAGGTATTAGATTTTACTAATACCATACCCCTAAAATATCAGCGATTCGAACGACGTTTTAAGGATAAAACAAACCACGAACTACTTTTACATAGATAATGGAATCATTGTATACCTATTAAAAAAGGACATTACCTTAAACTTTACAAAATTTATTACATAAATCTAGAAAAGGCAAAAATCTTATGGAAAAGCATTTAATTAAATTTAAAAAAAAGGTTATATTAAGCCATCCGAATTCCCTGCAGGATATCCTGTACTTATAGTACTTAAAATTAAAAACAGCAAGCAAAAAATCGGTTAAAATAAAAATCCGGTTTATCGACGCGTGGTCGACTATCGACAGTTAAACGATATCATTATTAAGAACGGCTATCCCTTAATCTTAATAAATACCTTAAGGGAAAACGCAAATAAAGCCAAATAATTTACCGCCTTAAATTTTCGAAACGGGTATTACCGAATTAAAATGGCAAAAGGAAAAAAATAAAAAACTACCTTTCGAACGATATACGGGCATTATGAATACCGAATAATACCTTTAGGACTTACTAACGCCCCCGCCAGTTTCCAACGCCTAATTATAACTATACTTAGGAAGTTCCTAAATAAATATATCTTTGTTTACCTCGACGACATCCTTATTTATTTTAAAACGTTAAAAAAACATAAAAAGCATATTTTCCAAATTCTTAAAACTTTGGATAAAGCAAACATCCGAATTAACCCAGCCAAAAGTATATAGTATACGTAAATATTAAACTATCTAAGATTTACCTTTACCCCCGGTTAAATTTAAATTCTAAATTCCAAATTAAAAATAGTTAAAAATTAACCTATCTTTAATAAAGCAACCGTTACCGATATCCAGTAAATCTTAAGATTTATGGGTTACGTACGTAACTTAATCAAAAAAATAAAGATATTATCAAACTATTAACGAAACTTACTATTAAGAAATATATTAAAAAGGAATTCGAACTTCCAAAAGAAATTAAAAAAGCTTTTTAATTACTTAAAAACGAAATTATTAAAACGTTAATAATAAAATTACCCAACGCCGACAAAAAAGTCCCTTAAAGATAAACGCTTTAAATTATACCTTAAACGCAGTTTTAAAGCAATAAAAAAATAATAAGAAATAGTACTTAATAACTTATTATTTTAAGGCCTTTCGAAACGTAAAACTCCGATACAATATTTACGACAAAAAGCTGCTAACGATTATTAACGCTTTTAAAAAATAAGAACCTTTTTTTAACGGAACTAAAAAGCCTTTCGATATTTACTTAAATCATAAAAACCTTACCCGGTTTATAACGACTTAAAAACTAAATAAACGTTACGAAATTTGGATAATTTTCTTATCGAAATACAATTTCCAAATCCACTATATCAAAAAAAAAGAAAACATCCAAGCAAATATCTTAAGTCGCAAAAAGAATTACGATTCCAAGGTTCCGAAACGTCGAATGCAAATATTACAACAAATTAAAAACGGTACCCTACGTTTATATAAAATACTAAAACAACCTACTCCAACACTTTTAACGAAATTCCGAAATTTCTATAATAAGAAAAAGCAAAAAAAAAAAATTTGCAATAATTAAATGGATAACCTGAAAACCAGCTGTTATACCGTGGCAAAATTTACATCCCTCGAAACCAACAAAAGCAATTCGTCAAAAAGTTTTACGAAGATCCGTTATACGGACATTAAGATATTTTTAAAACCATTAAACGATTATAGGAAAAATATAACTTTCCAGAATTTCGACGAATTATTAAGCAAGTAATTAAAGATTGCAATATTTATAGTAAGGCAAAAACAGCCCGATATAAGCCCTATAAATTTTTACAGCCTACAAATATTCCAAAAAAGGCTTAAAATATTATTACTTGGAATTTTATTACCGGTTTACCCTTATTAAAAGACCCCGTTATTAAAGTTTAATACGATAAAATATGGGTAATTATTAACAAACTTACCAAGTATAAGTACTTTTTACTTTTTAAAGGAAACGTAACGGCAAAATAATTAACTTACGCTTTTATCCGATATTATTTCGATAAATATAAGATACCAAAAAGAATTATCTTAAATAAAGATAAGCTTTTTACGTTAAAATTTAATACTAGCTTTTTTAAGTAAATAAGCGCCAAGCTTAAATTTTTTACAACATATTACCTATAAATAAATAAATAAACAAAACGTTTAAATTAAACATTAAAACAATACTTAAAAAGTTATATTAACTACCAGCAAAATAACTAGGTTAAACTTTTTCCACTGGCCTAAATAGCCTATAATATTTCTATTAACGAAAATATAGGTATTTCTCCCTATATAGCAGTATATAATTACTAAGCAGAAACTTAACGGCCAGAACAGTTACTAAACGAAATTCTAAAATTAACCGCGAAAACTTTTTAAGCAAAAACGGTAGCAACTAAAATCCAGATAGTACAGGTCCGCCTATAAAATAAATTACGATTTTTCTAACAAAAGATAACCTAGTATTACAATAAAAAAAGAATTAAAGGACCAATTTTATCAAAAAGAAACAAAATTTATTTGTTACGCCAAAAACAAAACGTAACTTCGAACATTTCCCAAATTAAAACACAAAAAACCCAGTAATAAGCTTAATTTAAAAAAGCTTAGTTCGTTCAAAATCGATAAAATTATTTCCAAAACTAACTACCGATTATCATTACCCAAGACGATAAAAATACACCTTGTTTTCCATATTTCTTTACTTAAGCCAATACCTAAAAACGCCTCGCTAAAAACCAATTTGGAAATCGAAAAAAATAACGATAAGTACTAAATTAAACGAATACTGGATTCCAAGGTAGTTAAAAATAAGGTCCAGTATTTAATCAAATGGAAAAACTACCTACACGAAAAAAACACTTAGGAACCCCTTAAGCACCTAACGAACGCAAAGAACCTGGTTAAAACGTTTCACTGCTAAAATCCTAACCGACCGTCTCTAACGTAGCCAAGGTCGCAGGTAATAATAACCCAATACCCAAATCTAACCCCCCGACGTTCTAATCGAAAGAAATAAACGCCCCTATTATCGCATCAATCTCAAAAGCAAGCTATACTTACGCGGCAGCAGCTCGTCGCCGTTCATTTTCTACTTTTTCTTTTTCTTTCAGTTAATTTAATTCGAAACCTTCGTTTAGCATTTCTATCGCCCGACGTTTTAAAAGATCCTGCTAAAGCCTTAACCGCTTTAACCGACTAACAGACGCCTGCATTTTTTCTTTTTAGCGCTAACGCAAGTTATTCATTTCTTTTTCAGCCCGTTCTTAAAAGATTAATAATTAATCCTTTACCTTTCGTTGCTCCTTTTAAAAACGTTTTTGCTCCTGAATTATTCGGTCTAAAAAATTTATTATCGCCACGTCACAATTTCGACGTTAACGGCGTTAACAATTATTACAAAAAAAAAAACGCCCGCGGCAAACCGCCAATTTGTTTCTTTAAAACGAATACACGAAGAATAAAAATAATGCCTGTCGCCAAATTCTTCAAGCTAGGTAACCCGACTTTTACGAAACAGTTTCTGGTTTGGACGAAAGCGCCCGTTTGATTTAGCAACCCGATTCGACATCATAAGGTAAAAATTATGGCATGTAGAAAAATTAAAAAAGGAAGAAATATACTTACTTATTTTATCTTCGGGATAAAGATCCTAAAAGGGGGAAAATAATATTACGTCCGACTAATGTGGAAAAAGGATATACCAAAAGGATTATCGAAATAGCTCCAAAAGTTTTGGATGCAACGGATAAATCTCGGCTAAAAACCTTATATACCTAGTTGTACTTAGATTTAATGGATATGGAACACATCCATCCACAACCACTATGAAAAAATATGCTTGGATTTGTTGGATGTAAAACATATCCAAACACATCCACCACAACTGTAAAATTAAAAGGATATATACAAACCGATAAATTCCTATGTAAATAACATCCAGATAAATTCGCTCTTTAGCTATCAATTTAAGTCTTCAATCAAAGGCATCGTTCTTCGATTAAGGAAAAAGTCCGCAAATCTCTTTAACGAACAGATTACTAAATCATTCTTCACCCTATTGTTATCTACAAATCAAGAACCCCTTTCGGATACTGCTCATACTTCTAGGTAGTCGTATGACAGGTTCGTTACAAATTCCTAGGCTTTACTAAACCCATCCCTTTTGCAGATTGCCTTGTCCCGCTCCTATCCACGTCGATTCTTGTCGAAATTTTGGACCGTTTTCGTAATCCGAAGCAGCCGGGCAAACTACCGTTCGTAATTCTCCAGCGTATACCGTTTCAAAATCTGAACGTCGAAGTTGTTAAGCGGGTTACTGTTTTCCTCTTCCAATTTCGCCAATAATTCCGTCATAATCGTTATATTCTTCGGTATATAATCTTGCAAAGATCGATTACCGTTATTTTTTCGAATCAAATCGTATTCGAAAATTAAAAGCCGGAATCGATTTTTTTGGGAAAGATTTTTTAGGTCGATAGTAGTGTCGACAGTTTTAGCTCGTCCGAAAATTTGGTGGAAATTGTATACCGTTAATAAAATGATTTCTGTAAAAATTTTGCGGTTCCGGATTACCGGTATCGCATATTCGGACTTACGCGGTATGTTATCTTAGGTAATTCGAAAAGTTATGGGAACGATCGAATATTAAAACTGGCGAAGGCTTAAAAAAATGCCAGCCTTTTATACGTAGTTAAGGTTTACCGTTAAAGTTTGCCTTTAAGGTTTATTCTTAAAGTTTATCTTTAAGGTTTATTTTTAAGGTTTATTTTTAAGGTTTACCGTTAAGGTTTACCTTTAAGGTTTATCTTTAAGGTTTACCGTTAAAGTTTGCCTTTAAGGTTTATCCTTAAGGTTTACCATTAAAGTTTGCTTTTAAAGTTTATCTTTAAGGTTTATTACGTAAAGCTTAATATTTTCTAAATCATATTATTTAACCCTACCGAATTAGCTAATAGGCATAAGGTTTATCAAGATCGAAGCTTATCAGCAACTACGCATTCGGCTTTAAAGTAAGGTTTTATGAAACTAAGGTATCAATTTATCCTAACCGTAAAAACCATTAATCAGTTATCGTATTCGAAGATATTAGGTATAATATTTATCGTACAAATTATATCGTGTAATAATTTTGTGTATATTTGGCTCAGCCTGGAAAATAAGGCTTGAACCCATTCAACCTTGCATAGGTTATAAAAAGCCGTAAAAACTAAAATTAAAGTAAATTATATGTTTACGAGCGTTGTATTAATTAATAAATTAATAAAAGCTTTATTATATAAACTTGTTACGTATTTAAAAAAGTAATTAACTTAATAAATATTACGGAAATTTCTAACCGGCTAAAATACATTTTGCAAGTAATTTTAAAGAATGCATTAACTAATTAAAAGGATTCAATTGCCGGAAGAAAAGTAAAATAAAAAGCAATAACCTTAAGAAGTAATAAAATGTAACGGTTAACGTCGTAACTGCGTAAAGCGTTAAATAAGTATATCAGCTAGTAAAAGATGCGCTAGTACCCCATATACGGAAAGATTCCCTTTGGTCGGAACATATATGTTCCGTAGCTAAAATTACTTCAAAGATCAGTACTCGTTACGAAAGCGCACACAACTAGCCAATTAATACAACAGAACTGATATCCCCTATATCTGACAGGTGTTGAAAAAAAGAAGTTCGAATTTAGGAAGTAGGTAAATTCAGGGAGTGGGGGCACCCCTCTAGTATGGCGAGGCTTCATGGGCTGCATGTGGCGTCCACGCCTCATAGATTCTCTACGTACTCAACGAAGATATATCCGTCTCGAAGAAAACCCATCTTGCTTCGTTGCCTCCCCATCCATAATTCCACCAACATAACAGGGACCAACAAGCTGATACACCAACCCCTCATCATGCACACAAGTCTTCAAATCCGCAGAAAACCCGACAGGGTCATTCCCATACTTCGCCCCTCCGCTCTTAACCCTCCCAACCAGCCTCAAAACCACAGGCACACTACACCCCCCCACCAAATGCACCTCATCCCCCTCCTCCACCCTCGTAAAATGCTCCAGATCCTCGCTCCCCGTCCCAGTCCCAAACCTCCCTTTCTCAGTGACAAAGAACCGTTTATTCATCATCGCATAGTGTAACCTCCGATTAAACCGCGAAAACTCCTCCGCCTTCGAAAGCCAACGCACGTCGACAGCATTGGTGTACTCCATTTGAAACATTGAGAGGTCCGGGTTGCGGCTCGGGTCGTGGAGCCAGGCTTGCCAGTATGGGATGAGGTCGAGATCCGAGTTGGTGATGCGTTCGTACGAGGATGGGGAGGTGTGTAGGGCTGAGGTAGAGGGGGGGAGGCAGCCGCCGAGGATCGTGGTCCAGAAGTTTGCTTCGGTATCGGTGACAGTGATGTTCCGGGTGTCTTTGGGTAGAGAGGCGCATTCTCGCCATTGGTGGATGTTGTGGATTGTGTCGTCCCAGTCGCTGTGGGCGCAGCATTGGCCGGCTGAGGATACTCGAGTGATGATGTCTACTTTTGCTGAGGTGATTGAGAGACAGAGGTCCTTTTCTATTTGGGCGTCGCCTGAAACATCAGGGAAGGCGTCGAACCTGGGGGATATCTCGGCGAATGGGCCGCTCCACTCCAGTTGTGCAGTCATATCTATGCCCCATGAGGGAAGTTTATACTTTAGCTCGTCAGAGCGACCGTATCCCGCAAACGAGAAGAACGTGTGGTAATGCCTGCTCTCTACCAGAGCTCTAGCCGTGGCTCGCGCAAATGCCTCCTCAACCGGCATCGAATAGTCCACAGGTATTGCATCAGGTCCATCATTCTTGATCAGGCCAAACATGCTGAACACGAGGTCTCGCGGCTCGGTAGCTTCCCTCTTCTTGAAGTTCGACGCCATGACATCCGCGACCTGCAAGCTCGCGTCCTCGCCTCGAGACTCCTTTACCTTTCTCTCAAACCACATTTTGCTTGTGCTTTCGATGCAGTTCGTAAAAGCATTGTGCAGCTTCATCCACCAGTTCTGAGTTTTACATGCCGAAGTCTGGCCCGCGGGAACGACGTCCTTGCAGCAGATCCTGTAGTGGCGGTCGAAGTTCATCATGGCTCTAATGAGTCGGTGGTATGGAAGGATGTGCTTGCCGAAGTAGAGCCTTGGGGTCTGGGCCAGGACGATTTCTTGGAGAATCCATGCGCGACTCCAGTATTTTGAAGTTAAGATCTGGTAAAGCGCGTAGCAGGACTTGTTCCAAGCTTGGGCTGTTGCGCCGCTCATGCAAGAAAACCCCTTGGTTCCAAAGAAGGGCATGTCGTGGAAGTGGACGTCCATTGCTAGCAAGTTGACGAGCAGGAACGCGCCGCAGATCGGCCAGTCGACCCCCGACAGCTTTGACTCGAGGTACCAAGGGATCTGTGACTCGTTGCCCCAGTTAAAGTACGCCGGTGTCTCCTTTGCTGTGTCTTGGTGCCATGCATTCCTCTTGATAACCTCTTCAAAGTCCATACACAAGTTCATATTCGCCGTGACCCGCACTAGAGCGGCAGTCTCGTCAGAGAAATTTCTGTTGTCCCGCGCTGGTGCGCAACCGCTCAATATAGAGTCATCAGGTGCGCTTGGGATAGGCCGCATCGAAAAGGGTAGCCGGTACAGGATGGGCGTGAGCTCCAGAGCGTCGGCGCTGCTGATTAGCTCGAATTCGCCGTCTCTGAGAATGGACAGATGAGGCCTGATCTGGGGGTAGACACTCGGGAATGCCTTCTCCAGCATTTCTGCAGCTGTCACATGGCAAGGGATGTCTCTTGAACCATCGGAGAATACCCTTGTCCTAGTGGGCTCTCCAAGCCACATGCAAACCTCCTTCGCTCTGGAATATATCTTATCCATCAGCCCTATCTGGCCTTCTTTCTCCTTTGTATCTTCCTGATTGATGCACAGAGCATCAATCCACAAGCGTCGATGCTTGTCTGACTGCCTCAATCTCTTCATAGCGTCGTAGAGGTTTATGGTAACGTCGTGTTGTTTGCCGTGTAGTGTGATAGAGTCGGTCACCCCAGGGTCACCCCACACATATGAGAGTGCCTAGGAAGCATTTAATCAGTTGTTGGAAAGTCCAAGACACACGGCTGGTGTTTTTGCGCGGATTACTCACATCGTATTCAGGACAGCCTTCGAGATCGACAACTTCCAAAAAGCAGGTGACAGGGTCGCCACCGACTCCAGCCTTGAGTTGCAGAAGTCGTATCTGGCTATTGTCCGAAGCGAGCGGAAATTCATCGTATAGCGCATTCGCCGGGTCAAGGTGAAGTGTGGGGGGCTCGGCAACAGTGGAGGCCCCTTCCTTCTCATCGAGAAAACTCCAGTCGAGTACCCGCTGCTTTGACCGGGGAACATCCCAAATCTTGTGATAGAACGAGTACGCGATGAAAGCCCGTCCAAGTGACATTCCCAGATCAGGTCGCTCGGCGTCGGGAACTTCGATGAAAACGTCGTTACCCATTTTTATGCTAAGTTCCAGCAAACTGTACTCCCCCGAGGAGCGGAATTCGTGGTATAGTAGTTGAGAGAGACAGGATAACACTGATGGATACAACTCTCGTGGTTCAACTAAATCCTGTGGATCCGAGACAGACTCCAGGACGCCTTGCAATGCACCGAGGAAGTCTTGACAGCTTTGGATTGCCCCTGCGAGGTTCTCGACATTCTTGGTCTGTCGGTAGACCCCAGCCTTGCTCAATCCCAACAGCCCAATGTCTTGAAGGGTTCGAGATCCTGGGGCTACGTCGAACTTCCACTCGATCGCATCCACAAGCCGTCGGGCATTCTGCGGATTCTTGTCTTTGTGCCAGGCATACACCCGCAGAAACACGTACCTATCCCCGAAACCTTCACCATCCGGCTCGCAAAACAGCGAGTCCTCGATTTGTGAAGGGATCTGCGCCTTTGCTTGATCCGAATAGGACAAGGCGTCCTCCAGGCAGGATCCATCGGCTAGAAAGCGTGCAGTGTATAATCTGGCGAGGAGGCCGAGATAGTTGAACCGAGCGACGGGCTCTTCTGGAATATCACAGCCGATGAGTCCCATCATCGTTAACTGCTGCTGCATGCTCTCAAGCCTCTGACCAAGTCGCTCCTCATTGTGATAATCTATCTGCGAGCCGTCATCATCGCTGTCGCTACAGTCCTGACGAGAGCCGAGGTCTGCCATTATCGATGCAATATTCGGGGATGAAGAATCAATAGGAAGTTCAACGGGAAGAAGCGCTGATTGAAATGAAGAGTCCATCGGGGGGAGGGTTGGGGGGATGAGCACGACGAGGGGCGCATAACATAGGGGATTACCCCCCTTGGAAGCTAGGGGATTGCCTGTAGAAGTTAGGGCGTGGCTCCTTAGAAGCTAGAAGCTAGGGGCTAATGGATTGATTTGATTGGCTTAAGATATTTTCAGCCTCACGAGCTACTGAAACACCATTGAACGCCATGTTCGATGCGACCAATGGCCGAAGATCCTACTGAATTTCCAGACTAGCAGCCTGAAAAGGGCGATAGGAGACCGGCACACACGGCACTGACGAGGTGTCGTTCCCAAGAAACTCTGAACCGAACGCGCGGCACGACCGCAACTGGCGTAACACCTTCCTCGACCTCTACCTCCCTTGCCGCGAGCTCATCCCCAAAGAAAGCTCTGTCTAGTGGAGGAAGAGTAGGAATCACCTTTGGAAGTCTCGCTGTATTTATTTTGGCAGGGTTGCTGACATATATGCATAGACGGCAGAAAACGCCGGACGAAATACTGCGAAGTTCTCAAATACCCTCGCAAGCAGAGCAAAGCAGCTATGTTGCACCAAGTCCTGGGATGAGCGAAGCGAATTACCCCAATATGCAGAAAGAGGGCTTCGTAGCTGTGATCTTGGGGGACGTAAACGGTTTGATGCTGAAGGCGCATATGGGCCGTTGGGAGCGGAAACAGAGAGTTACAGTAGCACAAGTCCGCCAATTGATGAATGGGCGACGGTGCAGCCGTTAAGGAACCTGTGGGATCTGCGGAACGGGAAGCCAAATAAGGAAATGAGTAGTTGGCAGACTGCCCATAGTCCCCGATCTCCAAGCCTGATGTATATGGAGACGCATGGGATGGAGAATGGGAATGGGCTGAGGTTCGTCTTTTCACGTGTTTCTTATTTTATTCGGCCAGCGCAGCGCGAATGTGATTGGATAAATGGGATTGCTGACTCGATAAATAGACTCTACAACCCAGATCAAAGCCCCTGGTCGCATGAAATGCCTGTTACGTCACCGAATGTAGCAACGCCTCCTACAAGCGCCAGACCCTTCTCCTTTACAGATAGCGAGAGTGAGGTACAAAAAAGATGAGGAACCGGAAGGGACACTATGAGGAGGTATATTGTGGATACTTCCAATTTTCGGCTTAAACTGGACTGTTTACCATTTTTGAGTGGCCTTGGTTGAGCTTCAAATTGTAAACAAGTACATTCATGAAGGGGTTCGATGTTAGTTTCAGCTCCTATTAAAGCGAGTCCAAATTTGGACCTGCACTGCCTCAGCATTTTACATTCGAGCCAGCTGTTGAACAAGATAGAGTACCTCAAGGTCGACGACGTGGATGTTGATGTGCAAAGATGAAGACAATTTGATCATTTGTAGTCAACCGTTCTAGGTTATAGCCTGAATGAGAGGTTTGTGACACTGATCGAATTCGTATGTAGTGGAGTTTTGCCGTCAATGGTATCACTGAGATCAGCTGGAACCACTCGCCTTTCACTCATCTTGCGAGGGACAGGGATGTGAGAATGAGAAAGACTATGAATGTGAGCATCTTGGAGTGGGAAGGTTTGAGGGTAAAACAGATGTATGGTGTGGGGCATTGGTGTTCTGATCAAAACAGGTTTAAAGGGTTATAATTTCTTTTCGATCTCTAATAATAGAAAAATATCACGACAAGGGCCCCCCTATAGAGCCCATTAGAGGTTCAGGGATCACTCGGAACAACGTTGATCCTTTCCGAAGCCCTATATCAGTGGATTACCCACAACTAGGGGGATCACCGTATTCCAGCTTTCTAGATATCAGACAATTATCTACATATCCTCAAGAGCTGTGCATCTGCTCCCTAGTAAGTGTGACAAAAAAGTACAACAACAATCTTAAACGGCTCCGACTTTGGAAAGATATAAATAGAGGTGGCTATGATTAGAAAACGTGTAGGGAACCAAATGCACGAACACTCAAAATAGACCATAGAATCATGAGACTGGAATGACTGAAGGGCCTCCTAGTACGGAAGCAAACACTGCTCCATTAGAACTCACAATCAACCGAAATCATACTCAGCTGCTGGTTCGCACATATCACAAGTGGGTTATGCTTAGTTTAGGCAGAACCAGGCAGTTATAGCAAACAGCAGGAATGACGAAATGAATATTGTTCCTTCCAGCTTGCTTCGAATCAGTGAAAGTTCAAAATACGCGACTAAGTATATACCAATAAGCAAAATCCATTATGGATAACATGATCGACCCAAGGATAGCCAGGCCTAACACAATTACCTGGAATCCGTCCAGCGTCAGCCCAATCTCAACTCCGAGGACCCATCCGAATATGACGGCAAGGGGGGAAATGAACAGCGAGATTCGAATACCCGAGCCAAACGTTGTTTCGATAACCCAAGCAATTCCTTCTTTTTGGGGCGGAGGGACGGCTGCAACGTGGTCAACCCGTCGCTAGTATGGATGGTATTGTGACCAAACTAACAAAAACTCTCGGAGAGCTTGAGCTTCTTGCTAGGCGCATGGAAAGCCTCCAGTAGATAAATAGAGGCAAAGACCAAGGCTGGAGTTGAACATATCAGGAGCGGAATTAGCGTATGTAGTATAGGGCTGCTTTTGTTCTTTAACTTCATTCTTGAGAATTGCTTCTTGTGCAGTAGATCAGAGCTCTTTGAGTGATTGATTTTCATTCACAACAAGAGGTGTCAAGGACGTGGGGAGAAGACTTGAAGCCATTAATGCTGGTATCATGTTCAGAATTTCGTCTCCGTCTAATTGTGTGTGAGTGTAGTAGAAGAAGTAAATATAGCTCGCAAACTTGGCGAGAAGCACGAGAGCAGAACCGTGAGAGACCGCAAGGAGACCAGATTCACCACCTAAACCCTATTCGTATTAGAATCTCTAATATTGGATCATGAGCTCACTTCAGACCAACTTTTAACGCGGTTGGGATACTGATGCTCACAAGGCTGATGACCAGGGTTGAAAGCAATGCAACCCGATCCACTGCGTGGCCACGAGATTGCGCAATCTTGGCGCTCCATCAATCCATCGCCCTAGCTGATTATGGACATCAATCCATTTGAGGCTCTCGTGGATGGACATCGTATCCATAATAAGTGGTTCCTGTGGCGGTGAAGGTCCCGCTGTTAATGAAGCCTAGCGGTTGAAGTGGTGATACTAACAGGTAGCTGTCTAAACGCCACAAAAGGGGGTCCTACTTACCCGGAAACGCTTGACATCTTAACATATTACTCCTTCATAACTTTAGACATACTTATCTCCTAATGATAAAAGTGGTATATTTAAAATCCTTAATTTTTTTGCGGTTATTTTGATACCGGGCTTAGCCCGAGGAAATAGCTACGTCGTTAGATTTAAATTGCGTATTAATAAATATGTTATTTTTATTCGGATTTTAAATACGAAACATATAAACTTTACGACAATTTGGCTCCTTTCGCATTATATAACAGTTATAATAATAATAATGGCATCATTATAAAGCCCTTAATTAGGGCAATTTAATGGTAAAATCCTTTTTTTTTATAATTTTATTTGGTTATAATTTCGAAAAAATAACTTAATTCGGAAATATTAAAGCATGAAATTGTTAATGCAATTACTTAATTAGGAAACAAGATTAATATGCGCAACATTTCGGACCCATATATTTTAAATACGTTCCTGATGTATTTTTAATCTTCCGAAATAACGTACGGTTTTTCGCAAAAGCTACATTTTAATACCTCGATATCTATATAATAGTTTTTTATTTTTCGTTCGGCCTTTGCTAGCGTAGTAACACTTATATTATTTTGCTAATTATTTATTAGGGAATCGATATAACTGGTACCGAATTGCAAAAAAGTACCGAAACGTTCCCGAATTAACAATATACGCGCTTTAAAAGAAACTTTGCTAACAAACGCTTTAAAGTAATTATTTTGATTAACCCATTTAACGCGTTATATAGCAGTACATTACTTACTTACGCAATTTTATAACGTATAATACCTTTTTACGCTTAATATGGCTTTAATTTCCGATTCCGAGAATTCCCTTTAAGCCCTAAAGGGTACGGTTTCTTCGCCAATATTTATTACTTCGACTCCTTTAACGACGCTTACATCTACCCCTGTTCCAATTAATTAATAACTTTAAGAACGATTTTGGGCTGCGTTTCCCGGCTTTACGATATCCGAACGTACGAGGGATATTACAGCATGAACGTGGCAATTCGGCTACGATATCCAGGATGGCGATAAACGGAAGTAGGTATGCCAGAAATGCTTGCAAAAAAAACGCTCCAAGCCCGCAGCTATAAGCGCACGCGGTATACAGAATTACGCCAACCACCTATACGAAAATTACGGTATATCTGCTCCCCTAGGGAGAACGAAATCGGCGCGGCAACTAGAAAACGAAGCCCGAAAATCACGATCCCAAAAACGTTCGAAGACCCTTACCTTAGCTAACTACTAAAAGCTTAATGCCAATAACCTTCGCGAACAGGTTATAATTAATAATATAATCAAAAGCTTCGATAAAAAACAATTTAAACGGCTATTAATTAACTAGATCATAGCTTATAATTATTCGTTTAGTATTACAGAAAAAAAAAAGTTGCGATTTATATTCGAATACCTTAACCCTTACGTTACTAACCAAAAAGCTTATATTTCCCATATTACAGTAAAGAAATTAATCAAGGATACCTTTAACGACTGCAAGCAGAAAATTGTTAAGGTATTAAATAACTTACTAGGGCGTATCTATATTACTTTTAATAAATGGCGGTTAGGAAATCGCCATTCGTTTTACGGAATTTGTTATTTCTTTAAAAATTAATATAACCACCCTTTTAAAATTACTCTTAGGCTTTCCAAAATTACAGCAACTTATATAGGCCCTAACATCGCAGCTAAAGTGTTTAACGTAATTAATACCTTCCAAATTAAGAATAAAATCGGTTATTTTACTTTAAATAACGCGAAGAATAACGATATAGCCATGGAAGTTATTGGCGCTAAATTAAGGTTCGAAAAAGCCAGCCGTCGGAATAAATGCCTAGGCTATATACTGAACCTTTCCGCTAAAGCCCTCCTGTTTAGTTACGATATAGAAACCTTCGAGGTTTTAATATACGGCGAAAAAGCTTTTACGGAAACTAAATATAAGCTTTAACGCAAAAAAGGCCTTATCGAAAAACTTTATAATATAATTGTTATTATTTACCGTTTCGACAAGTTTACTTATATGCTTCGCGCCATTCAGGAAAATTATAGCCTTATATCCAATAATTTACATATTAAGGCTAAAAAACCCTTAAATGTAAAGTTCGATAATGACATACGGTAGTTGTTATAATATTATATAATCCGTCGTACTTAAGTTTTTCGTCCTTTTTTAAATAAATTAATTATTTAATATCGTTACGAATAAAAAATGGAAAATACCGGCCGGCGAGGCGAAATATAGCGCGGCGTAAAAAAACCTTTTATAATCCAACAAGAAAATTAACTAACTAATTATAATTAATACGTCCTTAACGTTACGGCGGATATCTTAAAGTATTACGAAAATTATATCAAAATTCTTAAAAGGGATAAGATTTAGCGTAAGTGCAAAAAAAGGTAAATCGGTTCGTACGGCAATATATAGAACGTTATTTTAACCTTCGAATTCCTTTTTAAACGCCTTAAAAAATATAAGGATCGCGAAAGCGAACTTTTTAACGGATAATACCTGCGCGTAAATATTAACTTAATTTAGAAAAAGTTCGACGAATATTATAATAAGGTAGAAAAAACGCTTATGTACGTTATAGCCTTCGCTTTGCATCTTGCGTATAAGTAGTTATAGTTCGAAAAGAACTAGGATAATTATTCCGAATAGATTTAACGGGCGAAGCAACAGGTTAGCGATATATGGTATACGGATTATCGCAATATGGATATAGCGCGGCAGCTAATAGTTGGGCTATTACGTAAACGTATAAAGCGCTTCCATAACGCCTTACAACAATACCTCGAACTGATACGATATGGGATTACGGCCTTTACTTCAAACCTAATTAACAACGTAACGCAACCGTTTAGGGATAACTTCGACGAATACGCTATATAATGTAAGGACTTCGAGCCCGGAAATCGCGAGGTACAGAACCCCTTAAATTATTAACGCCGCAAAAAAGCCCGATATTTACGCCTTACGCGAATAACGTTCGACTTTTTTACGATATAGCCTATATCAGCAGAATGTAAACGTTTATTTTTAACAGTAAGTTAAATAGCTTCGCCTTTACGAAGTCGTTTAAACGTTATAATAATCGAGGTTTGCCAAGTATTACGTTCGTAGCATAAGGCAGGGCTGTTAAAAGCCTTTAATTCCATATTTACATTACCGGAGGAAATACGCCACTTGTCAAAACTTTAACATATAAGCGACGAAGTTATCCAGGAGTGGGCAACAAAATAGCTTAACGAAGTTACTGACGAAAAGGATTAGGACCTAAAGGATGATAAAGAAAAGGCCGAGTTGCCCTAGGGGTAGCTAGTTAATATAGGCTCAACGCCAAAAGCTAAGCCCGTGATACCCCCTGACGTCCATTATATCCACTGCGTGGCCATCTATTTGGGAAAATCCATATGGTCATCCACTGAAATTAGGTGGCCGTGGATATGCTGCAATTCATTCCACTGGGGTGGTGCGTGGAGTGGATTGCGTTGCTTTCAACTCTGCTGATAACCAGTAGTTGTGCGTTTGCTCTTGCAATAGTGATATGGTAGCAAAGCACAGCTCCGCAATATTTCCAAAAACTCCATCGAGTGCTCCTGCTAGTAGTTCATAGTCGTTGCGCTGCAGTTTGGTAACGAGGTCCTGAGTTGCGTACCGACTTAGCGAAGAGACTGGGACAGTGGTTATGGTAGCAACGAAGAACTCCGCCAGGGAGGCGCGTTGTGTGAAGTGAAGCGGAGTGCTGAGGGAGAAGAGAATTGAGAGTCCTATACCTATAGGCAATAAGAATTTGGCTAATAAGTCATGTAGTCTTCTAGCACGTGCCGAGAGCGAGGTAAGCATTCTGTCTGGGAAAAGGCATTGGTGAAATTGGTGGAATAATTAACTTGACGCGTATCAATGGACAGAAGAGAGCTTTATAAGATGAAATAAGGCAACCCCCCCACCAACGGGCCACCCGTTTTTGAAGCCATCGCCACCACAACCCTTCAATTCAAATAACAATATCTCAACAACCACTTAGTTAATTGATTCCAAACTAACGCATACGTACAATGATATAATCTGTTTCCTCCTCGCTCTTTTTTTCGCTTTCGGAAAGCTTATTTTATTATTTATTTTTCCGAATAACAAGAAAAGGTCCCTTCGTAGGAGCTTCAAGCCTTACCTTTACCTTCCTAACCTTTACCTTCCTAACCGATATCATCTTTACAAAGGCCTTATTCGGTTCAGGTTGCATTTTCTTACGTTTTTTAAGTTTTACTTTTTTAAAGGTTGTAATTAATTAATTATTATGGACCTCGGCAACGGAAAGTTTGCTTGTTTTATCGTTAAGAGCTTTCGCGAATTTGTAAAATAAAAGGCGTATAATGGGATTTCCGAAAGTTGGATTAATTTCTACCAGATGTTATAACCTGACCAAATTGGTCTCTGGATACGGTCATCCCGCCTACGCCAAAAGGTTACGTAATATGGATTAGGATGGATGTTTTAATCCATCTTTATCTTTTGATGTGGATTAAAATGGATGTTTTAATCCATCTTTATCCTTTAATGTGGATTAAGATAGATGTTTTAATCTATCTTTATCCGCCCGAAATGGCTAAAGATATATACGGTTGCTGTTCCCGTAATCTAGATAGCTTTAGCTTGTAATAACAATTAATTACCCAAATTTATATCTGCTATTACCAGACGTAATTATTACTTTATTGCTTAAATTCCTACGGTATTACTGCCAATATAAACCGTACGATTAAGTTTAATAGTTGGTTAAGCTTATAGCCGTTATACGTTACAAGCTTTTGTTTAGTAGTACCGTCAAACTTTAAGCAATATCCCCGATATCATGTTTCGGCGCCCTGAACCCAAGCAATAACCCTTTGCCGTCCCGGAGGGAGACTTCGGCGATGAGCAGATGCATGGCATGCTTGAGGTATTCCAGACCGCCGGCCCCGATAGAGAAAAAGGGCCAGCGGAAGAGGAGATTATATAGTTCCCCAGTTAGGAAAAGGTCGTTGGACGAATGAATGACATGTTCGAACAAATGCGATAACTTTACTAGGAAAACGCTTAGTTTAAGGAGCGGCTGGACGGCATTAACGCCGGAAAGAAGCCGGGATAAATTATTAAACTACCTAAGCCCGACCTTTTTGATAAAATTTCGACTTAGCTGCGACTGTTTTTAACCTAATGCCGAACGTATTTTCGTTATTTTCCTATTACCTTGGTACCGGATG
Source organism: Monosporascus sp. mg162 (assembly GCA_004155945.1). NCBI lineage: Eukaryota > Fungi > Ascomycota > Sordariomycetes > Xylariales > Monosporascus > Monosporascus sp. mg162. The sequence goes on from QJNY01000037.1 coordinate 103,461, forward strand.
CAGCTCGAGTTAGCTTCGTAATAGGACGGTTTACCGGTAACGCGGTTAAATAGTTTGAACCCGTCCTGCGAGAATATACCTTTACCCTACCGGAGGAACAAACGGAAGCGGTATAACGAATTTACAGCAATTATACGGAGTTCGAAAGAACATTTGGGAAAGTATTCGGAATAATGGACGAGAAGATAAAGGCAGAAATGCAGATTAAAAACCTGTGCCAGAAAGGGTTAGCATTTAACTATAGCAATACCCTAGTCCAGTTGGCATTAAAGCTGGATTAGGACCAGGAGGCGTTAATGGCTAGGTTTTTCGATGGCCTTAAAAGAAAAGTTTAAAAGGAACTATTTAAGGAAAATCGACCTTAGTATTTGGTGGATTATATTGCGATAGTAGTCAAGATCGACGACCGACAGTACGCCTAAAGGATTCGATATTCCAAAAGACGTAACGATAACAAGCTACGATACCCCGCCAACACTTTAGCACCACGGCAAATCAACACCTCCTATAGCATTCAGTCGGAACCTATGGAACTAGGAGCCATTTAGCCAAAAGATAAGAAATCCTTTACCTGTTACAACTGCGGCAAGTCTGGACATATTGCGCGGAAATGCCGAAGCCCGAAAAAGGTGCATTGGGTTTCGGTTCCCGAAAATCAGCATAAAAAGAAATCCAGCAAAAAAAGAATAATTAATATGATTCGAGCCAGGGATAGTGGCGAACCCTTATCGCTTAAGGTACGATAAGGAATGCGAAAGGCGAAGAAGTTATTCTAGGTAGCGGTTAAGAAAGCCAGAAATACCGAGCTTGCCGTTACCTAATGGATGAAAGAATATAAAGGATGGGAAAGACTAATCGAGGACATACCAACGACCTACGTACAAAGAAAACGATAACAGTTTGCTAATTAAGCTAAAGTCCATACCTGGTTACGAGAATATCAAACGTGAACGAAGGATCTATACCCCGGGGAAGCTAATCGACATAGGAAGATCCCCGCCGTTAACTGCAGGCGCCCGCAGTACGAGGCGTATAAGGATAAAAAAGAATATATTGCACGAAAAATTACTTGCATGTAGCGACAAGGGTTTGATTTCTACAGCCGAACTGGAAGCGACCCGAGGGACCAAAGGTGGTACCGTCACATTTGCGAGGTAGCAATAATGGAGGAAATCGACGAACTAGCAGTAGCAAAAAGCTGGCCAAAGGGAAAGCATTGCCCAGCAGAAAAACCTTAATGTTATTATGATTGGTGTAATTACCAAATACAAGAAGAACTGATCCAAAGGACGGTAGAGAAATATTACCAGAAAATAATTACCGACCTGGGAATCCAGTTAGCCCATACAAAAGATTTAAAGGAACGAATAGCTATATAAGAAAAGATTTGCTTTTTTTCGAATGAAAGCTGGAAAACCCCAGAACCAGAGTATATTACTAGGGAAACGTTTCGGAGTTAAGTGGAGTACTTGACAGCGACGTTACGTTTATAGGAGAAGCAGTTGAAGTGGATCTAAAACGAAAATAAGAGATTCGGGGAAAGAATTTAACAATTCGAAAACGACCCAAAAGATCTAAGCTACCTGTAGTGGGCCTCCAGGCTGGCAAAAAGAACGAAGGTGGATAATAACACCTTAAAAGGGCTTTAAACGCAATAAGAACAATACGAAAAAAGCTTATTACGGTCGAAGTACGAATCAGAAACAAACGATATACCGCATTTATAAATTGCGGAATATGGGAAGGCAACTATATTGCACCAGAAGTAATTAATAAATTACAGCTACCATGGAGGGATAAGGAATACCTTTACGAGGTCGAGAACGCCGAAGGTCAGTTGTTCGGCTACGACGATGGATAGGTCCGTTACGAAATTAATTACCTTAAGACCTTTGTCGAAGGAAAAAAACAAACTATCAATTTCGACGTTATCGGCATCGAAGATTACGACATAATCTTAGGGTTACTATGGTTAGAATAGTATAACCCGGCTATTAATTGGAAAATTCGCAAGATAGATTACGATTTATTTTTTATAGATAAGCCAGAAAACGAAAAATTTTAACATTCGATCGATGAGGTAAACGAGTGCAGGCATAAGGATACGACAGAAACCTTATTACCCAAGAACATACGATATATTAAAGAAAAAGGGCATAACCGAAAAATACAACGTATTATCGCCTACCTTAAAGCAAAATTTAGGCAGATAAATAACGATTTAAAACGACTGCCCGAAAAGTTACCAAAATGGATAGTTAAGGTATTTTTACAGTACTACAAATACGATAAGTTGTTTAACAAAGAACTTGATACTAAGCTATTAGAACATAACGAATAAGATTACGAAATAGTTTTTAAAGATGGTAAAAGTACCGCCTTTTATTTAATTTATAACCTGAACCATGCCGAGTTGCATATATTCCGCGATTACTTAAAAGACAGGTTTTAGAAGGGATGGATTCGACGTTTTAAGTTACCCGCCGGATACCTTATGTTTTTTGTACCAAAGAAAGGGGGAAAATTCCGATTAGTGGTTAACTACCGATAACTTAACGACATTACAGTTAAGGATAAAACGTTATTACTATTAATTATTGAGATAAAAAACCGTTTACATGGAGCGAAATGGTTTATAGCTATCGACCTTCGAGATGGTTATAATATGATACGGATTAAGGAGGGATACGAATGGAAAATAGCTTTTAGAACGAAATACGGCCTGTACGAATATTTGGTTACCCCTATAAGATTAATTAACGCCCTAGTAACCTTTTAGCGAATAATAAATCATGTATTAAAAGAATATTTAGATATTTTTGTCGTTTATTATTTTGACGACATTCTTATTTACTCGGAAACGGAAAAAGAATACGAGGAATATGTTTATTAGGTTTTACAAACGTTACAAAACGCCAAACTTTTAGTTAATATTAAAAAAAGCTACTTTTACAAATAAAAAGTCGAATTTCTAAAATATATTATTACGCCAAGACAAATTCGCATAAACTTTAAAAAGTTATTAGCAGTTAAAGATTAGGTACAACTTATTAATATTAGGGAAATATAATCGTTCCTTGGATTCGTTAATTATTACCGACGATTCATACGTAACTTTAGCAAGATGGCTATGTTATTAACGGAATTTACCAAAAAAGATAAACTATTTAAATAAACGCCAAAAAAAGATATAGCTTTTTAACATATTAAAAATGCTTTTACCAATAAACCAGTACTAATCATATATAACCTAAAGCGACCAGTTAAGCTAAAAACCGATACTTCGGATTATACTTTAAAAGCTGTGGTTAAATATCGAAACGATTAAAAAAAACTTTACCTTATCGCGTTTTATTTTTACAAATTACATAAAGTTAAACTAAATTACCCCATTTACGACAAAAAGTTTTTAACTATTGTTAACGCCTTTAAGGAGTTTAAATATTACCTTAAAAGTAACATATACTAAATTAAGGTATATACGGATTACAAAAACATTATATATTTTTTTACGATACGAGAACTTATCGGAAGATAATTGCGTTACGTAAAAAACCTTTTAAAATACGATTACGTTATTATTTATCGCAAGGGATTAAAAAATGGCAGAACGGATGCGTTTAGCAAACGACCTAACTTAAAAGAACCTAAAATCAAGGTATAATAAATAATCTTCGACATTACACCCGAAAAATACCTGAAATAACGACGGATTGCTGCAATACGAGCAATACCGGCTAACTTACATTAACGCATCTAACAATATAATGCCAGCTAGTCGACAGAATATTAAATAAATAAAATATAGGTTTTAAAGGACCTACAAAAAGACTTAATACGAGAAATACATAAATACCGATTATATAAATATCCAGGGATCCACAAAACCTTAAAACGTTTATAACGAATATATTACTTTCCTAAAATGAAGGTTACGGTACAAAAAGTAATTCGACAGTGCTATATCTACGACAAGGCAAAAGTACGACGGCACAAACCCTACGGAGAATTACAACCTTTACCAGTCGCTAAATAACCATAAGATTTAATTACATTTGATTTTATTATTAAACTCCCTTTATCGGAGAACCCGGCTACAGGAATATACTATAACAGCATCTTTATAATCGTTAATCGATTCACAAAATTTTCTTATTTCCTACCTTACAATAAAAATACCAATACGGAATAATTCGCATACATTTTCCTTAAACATATTTTCAGCGTTTACGGACTTCCGATGGAAATAGTATTAAACAAAGGTATTACTTTTACTTCGAAATTCTGGCAAGGACTGATAGCTTAACTTGGATTAAATTATAAATTATTTAACGCATTTAAACCTTAAATAAACGGATAAATAAAAAAAACCAACTAAATATTAAAAACGTACTTACGATACTATATTAATTACGAACAGAACAATTAGGTTAAGAAATTACCAGTTATATAACTAGCTTACAACATTAGCTATTACGAAAGCATTAAGACGATATCAGCAACTGCTAATTTTGGATTTATACCTAAAGTTTACCGAGATTTACAAAAGGATAAACCAGTTAACGTTAAAGTAATTCTTATATCAAAATAACTAAAGCAGTTATACGTAGAAATAAAATCAGAACTCGAATTCGTACGTACTTAAATAAGCAAATATTATAACTAAAAAAGGTTAAAAGGACTAACCTTTTCGGAAGAAAAGATAGTTTATTTAGCCACCAAAAACATTTAGATTAAAAGATCAAACAAAAAGCTCGACTTTAAGTACATCGGCCCGTACAAAATCATTAAGAAAATCTTAAAAAACAATTATAAATTAAAACTGCTAGCAAAGGTTAAGCTCCATCCAATCTTTCATATTTCCTTATTAAAATCAGCAGCCGATACGATCAAAGTCCATACGGGACAAAAAGACGAAACAAAAAAAAAGCTGCCTAAGTATAAAACGGAAAAAATACTGGATATACGAAAAAAGGAAGGACTTACCCAGTACCTAATTAAGTAAAAGGGTTACCCAAACTTTAAGAACACCTAAAAACCCGCAAAGAATCTTATAAATGCCCAACGTCTCTTGCGGAACTTCTATTAGCAGCGTCGACGTCCGCGAAATTAAAGTCGCTAAAGGACGGACTTTATAGGACGGCCTTTTGATTAAGTGCCTTAAATGCAAAGGACAGTTACTGCTGTTCGAAACGTTTTTGTATTTTAAGTTCATCCAGAGAATCGACGCCGCGCCGAATTAACTTTAACGCTTTGTTTTTTAATATAACCTGTTATTTTTTCAAACGCAGCAGACGAAATATAACCTTTAACATTCGTTCAAAAGCGTATTGCATATTTTATTGAATCTGGACGAGTTCTGCTTCGGCAGCCTGCTGCACCAGGTTAAGACGGTTTTTTTCACGGCTAACATTGTTTAAGGAAAAAAAAGGAACGCCGGAACCATCGCATTTACGGTTGTAAAAAATACATTCGTGGCAACGACGAAGGTTTTCAATCATGTTACAGGTAAAGCCATTATTAAAGCAAGGCGTATACGGCATTACTTCCGAACCAAATTTTTCGATATACGCAGCAAGCGAAATATTGCTTTCCTTTTGATTAAGACGACTGCGTGGCTTACGGTTAGCCAAATAACCCGATATGGTAGAAAAAAAAAACTTACCAGAAAATAATCTTTAAGGGCAAAGATTTAAAGGAAAGGAAGATCGTATTATAACCTAACCAAATTGGTTTCTGGATACGGTTACCCCGCTTACGCCAAAAGGTTACGTAATATGGATTAGGATGGATATTTTAATCCATCTTCATCTTTTGATATAAATTAAGATAGATATTTTAATTCATCTTCATCCTTTAATATGGATTAAGATAGATGTTTTAATCCATCTTTATCCGCCCGAAATGGCTGAAGATATATACGGTCGCTGTTCCCGTAATCTAGATAGCTTCAGCTTGCAATAACAATTAGTTACCCAGATCTACATCTGCTATTACCAGACGTAACTATTACTTCATTACTTAGATTCCCACGGTATCACTGCCAACATAAACCGTACGACTAGGTTTAATAGTTGGTTAAGCCCATAGCCGTCACACGAGAGATTTTTCGATTCGGGTTAAATCTTTGGATAATTTAGATATTTTAATACTTATAATAGCCGTTTAAGCAAAAAAGTTAAGGCGTAATAAGGTATAAACCGATTTCGGGGTAAGTATATTTGCTATTTTCCCCCTTTCTTTAATGTACTTATTATTTAATATTTTCGTTTTATTAATAAAATGCAAACTTATTACTTTTTAACCTTTCAGGATATATTTCGAAATTATTATAACTTCGTATTACGTTTTCGAAAGCGTTTAAAGGAAATCGGTTTTATTTATAACCTCGGAAGCCCGCTCGTAATAGCATTTACGGAACCAGTAACGGAATTTCCGTTTTAAGGTAGCAAATATACTTATATCGAAAGGTTAAAAAATATAAGAAACGTAAACAAGTAAAAAAATAATATAAATCTTATTTTAAAAGCATATTTACATAAAGTTTTCGCTGGTATGGCTGTTATGGCCGTCGATAATTAAAAACCTCTATTCGTTAAGGTTTTCGGGCTTAATATTAAGGATAAAAATCTCGCGAAATTATTTTAAGCCGATTTCGGTATTCGTCTAGCCGTTTTCCGAAATAGTAAAGTATTAACTTTCGTATATTTTATTATCAAAGTCGGGAAATTATTATTGTTATACGTTAACGCCGCTAAAGATTATTAATAATAATAACGAACGTCCGTTAGTATTAATATATGCGATTATAATAATTTATTCCTTTTTAAAGGTATCCTTTAAAAATATAGCTTTTTTAAAAGCTTTTTAAAAACGGAAGCGTTTTCTTTTATGCTTTTTATTATTCCGATTTCGTCTGCGTTATATCGGTTTCCTTATTTAATAACTTTAACCTCCGGCAGGGCAAAACGATCGAATAAAACGTTAATAAAGGCCGGAAAAGCGCTATTTAAACGTTTATAATTAATCTTTATACCCTTAAAAGTCTTAATTTTAGGATGGCGGCGCAGAAATCGGGCTACCTAATCTTTTCCTAAGCGTTCAAGGCTGCCGTTGTTAATCAGAAGGCGCTATGCGTATAGGCGAAATCGGGAATGGGATGGCGCATAGCTTAAATGGCCTTATACGATAACCCAATGGGCTAAAACTTCCTCCTGGATTCGTAATAGCTTCTGGCGAGCTTCGTTAACCTTTTTTTTCGTCGGCACACCTTCGATACGGCGTGTTATATATTGTCTGTTAACCTGGTAGCCCTTGGAGGCCGAACGCAGGGATCTTCCACGTTTGACCTCGTCAATCGCTTGCGCCGCACGGAATTGAGCTGAAAGCTGCATATCATTCGAAAGCGCAGATTCTGGTGAATAAGAAGATAATTTCTTCAATTTTCTAACGCGTTGTTGAGACGCCTTTTATAAGGAAAGAAATCAGTAAGTAGATCAACGCGCTACGCGGATGTGGGGTGGCCCGTTGATGGGGTGGCCCGTTGGTGGGGTGGTTGCCTTAGGCAGAGATTCTTGGAGCCATTTCGGGACCCAAGAGACCTGAGAGGTTGCCATTTCTGGTCCCAACTACAGTTGAAGGAAATCTAAGAGGATTTGAACGGTCACCAAGTACGGCGTCGCTCCATATAGCAGGAGCTAGAAGAGGTGGTATGCTCGATCTTAACGAGGCATCCCAATTTTAGCACCCCAACCATACTCCGGTGCGCTATCGCTTTTTAATTCACTGGAAAGGTCGACTCGAGACGGAAGCCATTGCGGGATCCCAAAGTCCTCCAAACCCCAGAAACCGAAAGTAATTAAAGAGCAATAACCATTAACCCGTATACAGCTGACAAAAGTGGGAACTGGGCTTTCTGCAGTGCCGCACAAAATTCTAACCCCTTAATTAATGAAAGTGGAGGCTCAGGCTCATGTTCCAGCAACGTCAATTATGATATCTGTTTACAAATACCAGGACCTTGTTTTGCCGCAACGTTACACAACCTACTCTTTCTCTCTACCAGTGACTGACCCCTGTTTTAAATAAATATGGGGCCCGCCGCAGGCAAGGGAAATTCACTTCCCGGGAGGGAACCAGTAGTGTTACCATAGGTCTCTAAAATTGGCAAGTATGCATGCCTCGCAGAATATCTCGTTTCTCTTAACTTGCAACAAAACACGATAGTCTCTAACTCCCCATGGCGTGTGGTGCTCCAAAGCGGACTGGCCACGAATTACCATCTTCTTAGCATGTGCCCTGCGATCTCTCCATGACTCTCTTCCTCTCTCCATGATGAGGCGTCTCTAGAGTACATCCGCTTTACGGTTAATCTACACCCTGGAAGTCCTCCCTCTAAACTTTGTGCAACCGAGGGATAGCTAATGTTGTTACTCAGCGCGCTTTCGCCGTTCTAGTCACCGGGCTTGGGTCTGTTGCCTTATTATGGCCGAATGCAACTCCGCCAGTGACCCCTATATAGCTGCCCACTACTATATGCGCCAGGCGCAGACCTCAGATAGATTTCTACAGACTGTAGGAGGCTTTCCCGTAACCGCCCATCCGCGCATCACAGGCCAGGGGCTCCTTGAAGCCCCTTATCGCGCTAAGTGAATCCCCGAGCGGACAGTAACGTAGCATCCTGCACAAGTGGCAATCCAAGCCATCGAGTTAGACATGAATCAATGGGAGAGAGGAGGTCAGAGTGCCCGGCTACAACCTGTTTGGACGCCGGATTGAGCGGGGGTCGAGCGAGTCGCCAGCACGCTACAGCTGACGTGCCCATTCGCGCGAAGGAGGAATTTGCACAGCCGTCCGTAGCCTCGAACTCAGTAATTTACCTCAGGCAACCTTTACTCGAAGTGCTAGAACACGCGACACCCTGCATTCCTCTGTCAACTCACAGTAAGCAGTGCGGCTAGTTTTCTATATCCACGAAGCGCGCTGTGCGACCGCCGCCACCGGGAACCCCAATATCGTCGAGAGTTCCCCACAGTCCTTCACCAAACGCGAGACAAGCCATCGGATAGCATACGTTCTTGTTCGACAGCAATCGCCGGGTGTCATGGGGTAAACATCGCCTGCCGTGCCTGGGTTCGGCACACCGTCGAAAGCTTGTGGATACCGGCGCCGCTCAATATACCGGAGACCCGAGTGCTGTCAGACCTAGCCGAGGACTAAGTCCGTTAGCTAAGCCTTGGCTTAGGCAGCACTGCTACTAGTGGAGTCTGCTGATCGCATCCCTGGTAGGGATTTCTCTTGGCTACAGGTGTATATAAGGAGGCTTCACTGCCCTCCGTTTCTATCTAGGACATCCCAGAGGTCAACCAGATAAATATAATCCTTCTTCAGTTATATGCTTCAGTGTCTGATGTCAGGGTCTCATAAGTGTGGATGGGCCGAGAGAATGGTGTAGCGTCAGGGAAGTACAGAAATGGCCGTCTCGATTCTGAACAGTTTCTCGCCATGCAGGCGGGAAGGCTCCATGGACTTCAGCGTATGCGCATACCGGGGAGGGACGGGGAACGAACCCGAGGAACGCATCTTGAACTGCTCTTCGTAACCCGGTCAGGCAAGGTGGATACCGTGGGAGTGGCCATAATGGCTGCAGGGCTTCACAGACCTCGCTGTTGCCTCAGCCTTGAATCGGATAACGTAGATGGTGTCCACGCCATTCGATGGGCAGGGGTCCCAGTAGTTCCCTGGCCCGATTCGGAATCAGCAACTTGCGTTTGGTGACTCCCGACGGGGCTGCTGATTAGTCAGAGCTCGACCCCTGGGACACCTTCTGTCAGAGCCAACCGCAATGCCACCACGAATCTCGAGGCCGGGATAGGTCGAGACGAGACAGGGAAAGGACGTCAGTATGGAGGCAGCAAAATTTGAATACGTAAGAGACTGCCAATGGACGACGCTGAGTAATGTGAGTCAGGTTTATGAATGCTTACAGGGTCAATAGATTATATGGGAATCTTCCAGTCATTGATTTAGTTGTCACACTATCACCATAGTATTGTGTCCTTTGCTTTTCCTAGGAGTTCATCCTAACACTTAACCCCTCTTTCAATAGAGCAGCACATCATGTCCTATATCCTTTGCCGAGGACCACGGCACCGAAGCGAGGTCCAGCCACGGTAGGAAATTCTTCCAGTGAGGGAACAAAGCAGCCACTATCCTCTTCACAATCGCTTCTTCGCCTAATATGCCTTCAGCGCCTCTTTCACCCGCATTCTTTAATGGCGTCTTATCACACAGAGCCCTCGCTCGGCATAAAACACCATATCACAACCACCGTGGACTCTCTTCTCCACTCCCTGAAGACAGACGAAGAGGCAGGCAAGCAACAAGCCCCCTACCTACCCTCCACAGCGCGGGTTTACGCACCACCACGACTAACATAGGTTCTCAACCCTCTACAAGAAAAGTAAAGTAACATGGAAGCCGGACCTCCCATGTTGCGTGCAGCACGCGATCTCCGCTACTAGAGACAGGTAAGCAACAACATCTTCTGCGAGTCTGCTCCAGTCTGCTCCACCTTCTCGTCCCCTTGCTCTGGGAGCTGTTCCTGCGGCGCCCCATCCGTCGCGTGTTCGTCGTGACGGCGTGGATGCTGGCGGAGCTCGGCGCCGCAGACGCCATGGACGTCGTGCTGTCGATCCACCCGTGACCTGGTCGGGAGCGGGGTGTGGGCTGTAGAAAAGTTGGTTCGTGCTAGTTGGTGGTTAAGTAGTTAGTAAGAGAAATTTGTGGCCGAGTAGTGCTGGGCAGGGAAAGAGGGACCGGGGCCCGGGTTGGCTTGCCACGGCAGCTACTGGGGTTCGAGAGGAGTAAGAACAGGTGTAGGCAGACTATATAATGATCCGTGCCTAGGAACGAGCTAGGAGCTGCTAGATGACATATACGAGGTAAGGCCGACCATTTATTAGGGGATGTAGCTATGAATAAGTGTCGAAGCGACTTAACCCATAAGTTTTCCGCCAGGTGCGCAATCCATCACGCAACCGTGAGCCTAATATCCTTATTTGGTTTCAATCATATACCGGTATTCATTCTGCCTGTCTTATTATACATGGACATTATATGTTATTAGATATACTTGTGCCGTTATACGTGAAGACATGTAGCTGGTGGTCAATGTGCCAGCTACTTTTTCTTCGCCGGGGCTGACGAAGTTGTTTAAGGGGGTCGAGCGACGGACTACGTATAGTGCGAAGTACATATATTTTGTATCTAAATTTATTCAACGGCTCATGTCCCCTTTATCCTCCGATACGGTGTACTAGCAGCAATAGAATTGGATAATTTGCCAATTTCGTGGTCGTAGTTAATGGTCTCAATTGCGTTATTTCGACATCTTACGATGGACAGTCAATAGGAGAACATCTGCTTGAGCAATTAACAAGATTCCTTCCCCATATAGACGAACCCGTGCTCATTCTGAATTATATTCTTTCCAGCGAATCACCGAGACTCTTCACGACACTTCCGAGAGTTCTCCCTTGATCTCCACATCGGCTATGGGGCACGTCGTAGCGTCACCGATGAGGCTCGGCTGCACGAGGCACGCTCCCGGAGAGGTGTCCCTGTCTAGGTTCGCCGACCCGGCCGCCGCGTACCTCCTCGTCTCGTCTTCCCCCGCGCAGACCCAGCTGCTCCGCACCGTCAGGAACAGGGTGTCCATGTCGAGCTGGACGCTGGCGTTGAAGGCGGTCGTGCCGCTGAAGTTGATGCACTCGTAGGCAGCGGCGGGGTCGTGGCCGATGATCTTCCCGTCCGTCGTGTTCATGCGGTACACCACGTTGCACGACGCCGTCTCGCCCGTCGGGATGTGGTTCGCGAACATCTGGACCCGCCCCCCGCCCGATCCGGGCCAGTCCGAGGACATGGCATTCGATATCAGCCAATCCGGCGTCGTCGTCGACAACTCCGTGCAAGAGGCGGCTCGCCGGGCGTTGGCGGCAGGGCCCGCCGCCAGTGGCGTCGCTTGTCCCGCTAGGAACAGGGAGAGTGCGACACGTCCGGCTTGCGGTCGACGCATGTTGTTGTTGTTCTTCGTTCGCTTCTGCTTTAGATCAAAATTCGCAATACGCGCTAATGTCGTCGACCCTTTGAAGTTCGCGGGAGTTTGGCATCTAGAAGGAAGCGTCGGGGATCCCAATAATTTGGCTTTCTCCTCCGAGATCTTGATTCGACGACACCCGTCCAGCAGGATATGCACCTACATTTAGCCTTTATCCTTTGCCAGTGGCGCACATCCCATTTAACCGCAGGCTGTATGGAAACTACTACAACTCCCGCAGTTCGATGCTACTTATGCGTCACTTTCGTATTGTAAAACTACTAGTACGTGTCGGCATATGATTGCTCAAGGAATCCTGATCCGGTTGTCTTGGGGATGGCCCAAGTCATCCATATGGGAAACGCATGGATATCGCATACGAATAGCTTCATGGTTTGCTTGGATGGGCAGTTTCTAGTTCATGGCGCTTCCCCTCACCATCCGGGAACTTGACAGATGATCTAGTAATCCCCGCTCTCGCTACGCTTTCGCAAGGGACATACCCAGTAACTCTCCATCTAGACCACAGGCCGTTCATTTCAGAGTAACTCTCTACGTCCCAAAGAATCCGGCTTTTAGCTTGGCAAGGGGGGTAGATGCTTCGACCACCTACCTCCCTTTTGCCAGACGGTTATGGATCGATCACTGCTTTATGCAAAAACCTGGCCGACGCGCATCGGATTCCCAGGACCGTCCACCACGTACTATACTGGACCTGGACATTTCCCCTATCCCGTGGCAACTTCACACGTGATAGTCCAGTGAGGCATTGTCCAGTCCGCGAGGCTACTGCAGAGCGTCGGGTGCACACTGTAACTATGCATTATCGCCCGTGTAAGCCGGCCATGGCCTGGTCTAAGCCGGCAATGCCTACTACATGGGTACCTACATATAAGCGCACACCTTTCCTTCTCGCGTAAAGCAAAACGGACGCGTCAGTCACGGAAGCTGCGGACAAATTGCAACTCGGTGTACTCGTTACAGGATATATCATACTCTCCGTCAAGCTACCTAACACCCAATATACTCTATACGACGCGCCATGCTGGCGCGGTTGCCTCGAAGAAGTCGAGTGCTAAATACATGTGTATGTATGTACAAGCGTAATTATTGCGGAAAGAACATGGTAAGCCAACCCGGTCCGGAGGAGGGTATCATGAATAGACAGGCAGAGAGCACATTCCGACCTCGTCCTCCAACTAGTAGTAAATGATTTGTTATGCTCTGCCGACGTAGCCCGAGGAAGCGGACTCCAGTCCGGATGAAAAAGCAATCGGACTTTCGGAACCATCGTAAGCGACGTGGTGCGAGATATTCAGGCCGCCCCGTTCATAGACCTAATTTTCTCCTCCCTCAATATGCGATGTTTCGCCGAAGTAGTGCTCGTAGTAGTAGTAGTGTCTCAGTCGGCCCCGAGAGTAAGATCGCCGTCAGCAATACTCGCGTCGTCGCTGAGGTCCTCGCCTCGCGCAGCGCGCCGTGCGTTCTCGCGCTCCGCGTAGATCTCCGCCCTTCTGGCCTCGGCGTGCTGGAGGCAGTCGACGTACGTCCTGAACTTGACGATCTCGCGCAGGAGATAGCTGCTCTTCCGCTCCCAGTTCGCCATCGCCTTCGCCGCGTTGTGGCCGCGCGGCGTGAAGGCCAGGAGCATGGGGGACCGCAGCTGGTTGTGTTGCTGCAGGTCCTCCTCGATCAACTTGACGTAGTTCATCAGCGACTCCAGCTGTTCCGGCTCCGCAAAGTTACTGGGGCGCATCGACTGCGATGGGGGTGCCCAATCCGAAATCGTGACTTTGTCACCCGGCAGCTTGGCACGGCCGCCGGTCGCCATGTCGAAGGAGGACCGGAGGCTGCTTTGTCGGCTACCTTGGCGGCTATGCAAACTAGTTCGCCCTGCCGCAGCGCTGCCGGGACGCGGGGGATTAGGGGGCTGTTCGTTTATGGCGGATACCAAGGCAGTGTTGATGATGGCGTCGCTCCATCCATACTCGACATTGCTGACGCCACCTATCAAAGGGTGGGTGCTCAGACGCGCGCTCCAGTAATTGACAGTAACGACAAACTCCTTGCTGACCTCTGGCGTGCCGACCTGAAAAAGGTGCACGGCACCGGTGGGTAAGCTCAGGGCCCAGACATGGGGACGCGTCCGGGAGTACCCCGGTGGAGGAAGAGCCGAGGCAAGCGTCTGTCGCAGGGAGAAAGTTCCGACACTCGTGGCATTATCCTGCCAGTTTCCGCCACCGACGACAGCACCAGGACCGATGGCCTTCTTGCCGCCGCGGGCTTTTTGCCGCATGGATTTGGTGGAAAACGAAAAGAGGCTCAAGGTGCCTTTCTGGATGACGGCGAACACCTCGGCCCAATTACGGTCCTTAGCCTTCTTATCTATGCCGTCCAGGTGGTGCTTATGGATCAGGATACCCTCCTTGACCCACGGAGGACCCGCGAGCTCCAGCGACTCGTCCTCAAGAAGTTGTGTAGTCTGGAATTCTTCGCTCATAATCGACTGACCGCTGGAGCCGGGCGGGAGGTCTTCGCGGATGATGGCTTGACTCAACGCGTTGGCGAAGCCGATAGACTGCTGGTAACCTCCATGAGGCTGTGCGGAGCTCAACGAGTCTATGGACATGGAAGTCTGAGTCCTTCCCAGGGAGTAACGGCTCCATGTAGCAGACGATCCCGTCGGGCTCCAGATGGAGTTTCCATCCTCAAAGCTCGTGCGACTCGAAGAGAACCCGTTGCCCAGTCTCGGCCGCGATCTGCTCTTAGAGGCCCATCTTCCTCCAGCATTGATCCGGTTCGGGTCATTCATCCTCCCACGGGTAGAGATCTGACTCTCCGAGGGCGCCTTGCTTAGTACGCTTGGGCTGCGTTTCAACATACCCATCACTGACAAACCGCCCTGAGGACCATGCGACTGGCCTGCCTCGGCACCAAAAAGCGGCAGCTTCTCGTCGCGGATTGACTCGTATATATCCTTGAGGACTACCTCGATCTGCGCCTCCCAAGCCTTCATGGTTCCTTCGAACGGTGTCTTCACAAGCGGGCCACAGCCGTCGGCTGGCGGATTCGAGCCAAAATAGTTTCCTAGCGCAGACTCTGATCTCGGGAGTGGCTTGAAGGAAGATCTCCAAGTCGACCGGTGATCCTGCTCCTGCTCCACAGACGCGCGATTCTCAGATTCCCCAGGGCTTAGAAGACTGCTCTTTCCGGGAGGAATGCCGCCGCGCTCGAAGACACCGGGGTCATAGTCCTCCACCGCCTGTCTTATGGTTCCAATCGTATTCTTCACGAACTGACTCCGCGTCATCTTGTGCTCGATGTCTGCCAGGTGAAGATCGGTGTTGAGAAGCATGATAGAATAACACAGCGTATGGATCACATCTGTCCTACGTTAGCAGTCGAATACAATATGGTCGCGCCGGAAAACAAACCCATGGTCTTGAAACCGTGATTGGGATTGCATTCACACCAGCGGTTGGAGAATGCCACCAGGATCCGGTCGACCTGCTGAGTCTCAGCCCGTAATACTAGGCGGGTGCAGATTTGTCGCAATGCGCTTAGCACACTTTGGTTCGCGAAATCGTAGAGGTCCATATAGGCGCGCAAGGTCCGTTGGCGCACGAGACCCTCCTCGCCCATCCAAGCAGCAGCCTTCTCTTTCTGAATAAATTGTTCGTTCCCATCGAAAATCTGTTGGGCCTTTTGCCGATCGTCTTCGGTCGGTTCTCCGACGGTGACATGAGGTTCGTCCAGAGGCGACCCTCCCGTGATATTGGAACCGATGTCTGCCGGGTCCACTCTGACACTAGGCATGCTCGTGGCCGACCTGAGGCGGGAATCGGCAGATACCGAGCGTCTCCCAGAAGTCTGGGAACCATCGCTGGGGGGCATAAGATTACGGCGGCGCCGTTCGTTCTCGGGCGTGGCGTTCGGCTGGAGTGGTAGCTTGGGAGATGCCTCGGGTTTGAGAGAACCTCGCCTTGAACCCGCCTGTTGGTCACCAACACTGACCGTAAGAGAGGGCTTGCCACTTTGACGGCGAGACGATCGTGATCGGCCCGCATCACCCGGTCTCTCCCCCTCGTCACTACTGTCGTGGAAGAATGTCGCATCGGCAGCCTTAGAGGGTTGCTTGCTGGGCATATCTAACGGTCGGCGGCCCGGGGTTTCTGCGTACGCTTGTCGCTGCGTGAAAAGGGCAGACTGAGATTTCACAGTCCGGATGGTTGCGTTCGGACTAGGTTCATAATCCGGTGAGAACCCTCGCACCCTGCGCCTGCTTTCATCATTCTCGCTATCATATGCCGAAGGGCCGCCGTGTTGCGGCGGCGGCAGCGCCTTTTCCTGGGTTGGCACAGCCGAGTCCTCCTTCAGGTAGGGACGCATGGTCTCGCGCAAGCTGCTAGCAGGACTAGGATCCGGTTTGGCAGCCGACAGCCCGACGCCGAGATTGCCATCCATCAGCGGCGGAACGGGAGGCGTCGGGAGAGGTGGTTCATTGATGGATTTCTTCCGTCGCCTGAAAAAAGACGATTTCTTCTGAACCACATGCTGGGGGGGCTGCTGCGAGTCCCTGGAGGGCGGGGCCGAGGAAGATTTGGCTTGGGATACATTGTGTTGCATCTTATTTCCGGTTTGTTCGGACGTCTCGGGGGCAGCGGACGCGGCGGCAGAGCTGGTCAGCGTGTTTCGAGCCCCCCAAAATACCCTCTTAAAAAACCCAGGACGCTCCTTCGGCTGCGGTGCCGCCGTTGGAGCAGCACGTAGAGCCTCCTTTATTTTGTCATAGCCAACGTAGCCAACGTTTGGTGCCGGGGCCGAGTCTATGTCTATGGAGGGTAGGGGCGGAATATCGCGCGACTGGCCGAAACTGGAGCGTGTCGATTTACCACCAGTGCCGCCCCTAGAACGAACGCCGCTTCGAGATTGTGTGTTTCCCTTTCGATCGGCGGGAGCGACTTCGGAATCTAGCATGGGTACCGTAGACGGTTGTTGTGCTGCCGAAGACGTCATTGTTGGTAGTCGGCGGGGACCACCGGGAACTGAGGGGGTAGGGGCTGCCTCGTAGTCTTCGTTCAGGAAGGTGTTGGTGAACTCTACGTTCCATCCACCGGCCGAGGTTGGTGGGTTCAAAGCCGGTCGCGTGCCGTAGTCCAAACTCGACGAACGTCCACCAATGCCATGAGCAATGCGCTGCGTCGTTAGTACCTGGGCATACCCTGCATCGATGCTGTTCGAACTGCTGCTCTTGCTAGTCTTCCCTCCCCTGGAGTGCATCGGTCGCTTCGGATGGCCACTGCAGCTTCTTTCTCTCAGACTGCTAAGCCTCGCCAAACCGGACTGGAATCCAGAGCCGCTATTGCTGCGCCGTCCTCTGGAGAATTGGCTCGACACCCGGCTCGAAGTCTCGTCAGTCCCTTCGAGGTCGGAGCTGTAACTATATCCGTGACCAGGAATGTTGCCCGAGTTGTTCACGCGGCCCCGTGTTGCGCGGGCATTGGTGCCAATTGACATGGACCTAGAATAGTCGTCCACCCTCGAAGAACCGTAATTGTCGTTCTCATCAAACATGAGTCTCGTAGGGGTGCTGATCTGGCCGAGGGAAAATTGATCGAGGGAATTCAGCATGTTAGTGACAAGGGAATCCCGGGTGATCTGCCGAGCAGGGAAAGAGAGATCATGGGAGTCCCTGGTGAACCTGTTGGGATACGGAGACATGGGTTCGCTCTCCTTGTTTGGCGCGGTGTCGTCGGCTTCAAGGAAAGGTCCGGGGCACGCGTCATCGTCGTCCAAGAAAGATTCTTCGGAATTTCGTCGGTTGCTGGAGGCTGCAGGTGGGAGCTTATGCATGCGTGCCGAGACGGGTGGCTTGCCCCTTGACGATGCAGGCGGTATGTGGGAGAGCGGCGGCGGAGAGGACATAACGTGTCGGTCGCGTCCTCCAGCGCGGCGGTAAGGGAAGGGATAGTCGGATCGGGAACTCGTTGGTATTCGGACGGCGGCGGCGTCGTCTCTGCGATGACGATGATGGCGTGGGTTTCAGGGGCAGATGAAGATGTCGCTGTGTCCTGCGAATTCGAGAACACGGGCAGCAATTGAGATTTGCCGTTACATTCGTCCTCAGGCTTCAAACGTAGGTATTTCTTTCTGATTTGATCTGCAGCTCTAGACGTTGTACTACCCTATCCAATCTAACCGGCTCGCAGAGTGGTGGGTTATTATACATTAAGGCACGTCGGAGCGCGTAGCTGGAATTCCGACTTGGTTCCGGTGCGGACGGATAAGGGGGGATGTGCCTCCTACGATTGGGCATTTAACTAGGAGGTGATTACAAGTTGACAAAAGACATTGATAGCATAGTGGCCTACTTTTCGTAGTTCGGATATAATAATGGTTCTCCACCAGGGAAGAAAGAATTGCAAAGACGTGTTAGCTCTAAGGTCGAACTTGAAACATGCGATGAGGGGGATTATGGGGACGATGGGGACGATAGGAAAAATACACGTAGGAAACAATCCGGTATGGAATGACCCGTGTACTGTAGGAGTTATGTATGCATTCCAAAATGCAAAAGACCTACTGTATGTTGAAACCTATTAAAAAAAAAAAGAAAGGTCCGATTCAAAATTGAAGAACGTGGATTGTAAAACTAGACGACGCGAAACAGACAGGAACACGATTTCTTCGATTTCAGGATTCCGATTTTCCCAGACCCTAAGAGGCGCAGAGGCCTAGACAGATACAGGTACCTGAAATGAGGTTACATGGACGAAGAAAAAGAAAAGGGGATTAAAGCCAGGTACAAAGTGCCCCGGGCCACTTTAGATGCTTTTTTAAGTTAAAGCTAGGGCTTATGGATCTAGCCTAACAAGGATTTGTGGGTTTACTCAGTAGAAGAAAAGCTTTAACTGGCCATTCTACTCTTGTCGCCAAAGATCTCCGGCTGGGGTAGCCTGTTCTGGAGTACCAGATTAGCTTCCTTAGCACAAGCCACTCCGTACACTAGTAGCAGCATTATTGGGCCTGGGGACCCTGCATCTCCTTTTCCAGCACCCGAATGCGGTGGGGATGGTGTTATATAGATTCTCAACAACCGCCACTCAATAAAGATTTCCAGATACGGACTTACATGACGTGCTGTAAATAATTGCGGGCGCTTAGGTAGAGAGCGCCTACTTCATACTACTCCTGCCAAGCCAGATGTTCACGTTCACCGTCCCTTGCATGCTTCTAAACGGCCCCAATCAACGACCCTCTTGCCTTCCATATCCGGCGTCACTAGGCCGCATCGTACAGGCCTCCCCCTGAAATCCGTGTTCCGTGAGGTCCGTCCGTTGCGACCGTGCAAACTCCGGGATAGCCCCGTGACCGAAAACAACGTCGCCTTGTTTCAGTGTTCCGGTAACACGATCAACCGCTGCATGTCTTTTTTAAAAGTTTGTTGAAGGCTAGGCACACAAGGCACGACAGATCTGCAGTTTGCATGCGAGCTAGGTATCGACGTCGTGAATGGACGGGGAATACCTTCATCTTCTAAGTCGGTATCAAGGCGCCGGCGAATGGGGCATGGCTCGTTTTGTCGATTGTTGTCGCACCGTTCGAATCGGCGGCTCTGGCCGAGTCGGACTCCCGGGGTTAACCTGCCTAGGTATAACTACCCCAGACGCCCCCAACAAAGGATTGTTTCGGGTAAAGCAGTAGCTATCGGCAGGTTGCCGATTGGGTGCGGCCTGCACGTAAGGCCACACACTCTGCCTGTGAGGAAAACCTGCGGTACGAAGAGCTCACGGGCAATTAACCAGATCCCGTGTCAGGTACATCGGAACATTTCCATTTTTCAACAGGGAACAACAGGCCTAAAGCACCTCGGTTGCCCACAGACCGACTCGGACATCTCACATCACATACCGCGCAGAGTTCTACCGTCAGAGCCTCGCCTAATAGACAGGATATTTACTGAGCACTTCATGGCGGCTATTGTTGAGAGCTCCTGGCTAAGGCTGAGGACACCGGAGCTCTATGGCCTTTCTGGAAATGAACACTCAGCAGACGTGCCATCTGGGCGTCCGTACGGTGGGCGAGATACAAGAAAGACATCCGTTTTGTATTAGGGCCCGACTTGGTTCATTGACCTCCAGGCAAACGCAGATATCGCACAGGTATCCCAAGTTATGAGTCGGATGAGGAGGCCTGAATAAACCACCCCTTTATTCCCAGAACACTGCTAGATGGATTCCCCACCTCCAATTTGGTGGCAATCAAAAGAACCAGGGGCTGATATTCGCGGTTATTCAACCCATCCGGCCCATCCGGAACGCGCATTCCATTACAAACCTGGCCATAGAAGCTTGCCATTTCACGTTGCAGATAGCATGAGCATCGAGCCGCCATTCCAGGCGCACGCTCGATACTGAACAATCTTCTAGAGAGTCCGCGCTAGATAGCAGCAGGCTAGAATCGATGGGCCTACGGGACAGGTCGCCCAGCAGGACATTGGAAGCAGCAAGTATCATTAGGAGAATGGCGGAATCAATACAAATCCTCCGCGGCTCAGGGGCTAAAAGTTACAACCAGTACAGCAAGACTAGCACAATCATCTTAACGGGATTGTCCTGTTTGATGTGGTAAAGTCAAAGTTGCTCCAGACAAAGACAAAAACTGCAACTAAGATATGTTGGTATTTGTCCCATTAATCACATCCCAGGCAAGTTACAAACCCAGCGCCTTCGCCAGCGCCTCGCCAACCCCTTTAGCGCTCGCCGGATTCTGTCCGGTAATGAGCTTCCCGCCGTCCTCGACGACGACCTTCTCGCCCCAGGGCTCGGGCGCCTTCTCGTAGACAGCGCCTTGCTCCCTCAGTCGGTCCTCGAGCATGAAGGGGAGGAGGTCGCTGATGCCGAGGGCGTTGTCCTCGGCGTTGCTGATGCTCGTGACGCGCTTTCCCGCGACGAGGCTCGTGCCGTCCCCGAGCTTGACGCCCGCGAGCGCGACCGGCCCGTGGCACACGGCAGCCACGGGCTTGCCGGCGGCGGCGAACTCGGCGATCAGCGCCTGCGACTGCGCGTCCGTCGCCAGGTCGAACATGGGGCCCACGCCGCCCGGGTAGAAGACGGCGTCGAACTCGGACGCCGCGCGGCCCACGAACTGCGACAGGGGCGTCGTGTTCTCCCACACGTGCTTCTTGGTCTCGTAGAAGCCGAACGCTGACGCGTCCTCCTTGTACGGCTCCACGGAGCCCGGGTCCAGCGGCGCCACGCCGCCCTTGGGCGACGCGACCGTCACCTCGACGCCCTTGCTGGTTAGGACGTCGTAGGGGTGCGCGAGCTCCGGCTGCGGGGGGGTGTTAGCGCTCGTGTTGTGTGTGTGGTTTTGGGTCCTGTAAGGATCTTCTTCAGGGCCTGGATTGGACAAGGTGATAACCTACCAGATACCAGCCCGTGGGCTGCTTGGCCGATTCGATGTAGCCGTATGATGTGAGGACAACGAGGACTTTGGGAGCCATTTTGTAGTAAATGTCAATGAGATACGGTTAGTGCTGAGAGCCTCTGGTTTGCAATTCAGGTGCAATGCGATGTTGTCCAGTGGTGGAAAATCAGTAGCTACGTTGGCGATGCTTATATAGTTGTTTGCGGAGATAGGTGGGTATTCAGATCACTTTTCAGAGTTCATGGAAGCACTATAACTACATCCCGGAAATCCTTCCACGGCCATGACGTTAAGTCCCGGGCCCGCTACATGTGGTAGAATGATCGGTCGCTACTATCGAATTGAACGGAATCCTCAGACTACTACCCGCACAGTGCTACATTGTAAAGGCCTATACATCAACAAATGCTTTGGCGTACTATGACTACTAGCGCTAATGTTCGGTTGTAGGAGAGATTTTACCAATAAAAGCGGTTTATAAGCGCAAAAGCAATCGCTGTTCCCTTACGTCCGAATAGTGACTAAACTTGTTCCTCATACAATGTCGGAAATGCAACGCTCAACGCTCCCTTAAGTCCGAGCAACTGCCAAGCTTATGGCGGATGTGCCTCGAAAACTTAGAAAATTCGGAGATTGACCAAAGATGGTCATATCAGATCCCTCGTAGTAACTGACATAATCACGGGAGAATATAGCGTCGCCTGGGGACGCGCAGCGGCGAGACAAACACATATTAGCGCTGACTCATGTTCGGGTTAACTCCGAAGGATGTTACGAGGATGTTACGCGGATGTACCAATTAGCTACCTGATCAACGCTATTATGAATCATAATTTATCATTAGACGCTACCTAGAAGACACGGCGCTGGTGACCGGCCATATTCAGCGTCTCCTCTTCTCCACGACGCTCTTCCACCTCGTCCGCACGAGCCTCAGCAGCGCCCAGGCGACGAGCCGGTAAATCACCACGGTGGCGCCGAGGGCGCCAAGGCTGACATAGGGGTCGGTGTCGAGCTTGTAGAGGTCGAGGACCTGCTCGCCGGACTTGATGGTGCAGGAGCCGTCGGGCAGCCTCTGGGCGTCGTCGCAGGTGAAGCGGACGCCGCGGAGGCTGATGGGCGCCAGGGCCTCGGTGGCGTACTTGACGGGGCTCAGGTAGTTCATGACGACGAAGAGGCGCGGCATGTCGATGCTCATGATGCCCGCGATGATCTGCGCCACCGACAGCAGCACCGACACGATGTTGACGGCGAAGCCCGCGTGCCCGAAGACCGTGTTGAACATGATGCCGAGGCTCTCGCCGCAGCTGACGATGCCGAAGCACGCGAAGGCGCACGCGAAGTACATCTCGGCCGTGCGCTTGAAGCCGACGGCGAGGTCCGCGAGCACCCCGAAAAGCAGACAGCTAACGACCTCGAACGGCACCTCGAGCACCGTGTACGACGCGAGGAACGCCTCGGCGCCGTACACGCCGTCGTCGTCCTCGCGGTAGAAGACCTCGCGCTCGGCCGGGTACACGGCGACGTTCTGCAGCATGCCCACGAAGTAGAACGCCGCCACCTCCTGGATGAAGCCCATGCGGTTCTGCACGCTGTAGTAGTCGCTCTTCAGCGGCGCGAAGAACAGCGTCAGCACGATGGCCAGGCCGAGGACCTGCATCGTGCGGGCGAGCAGGAGGGGCGGTTGCCGGCGGAAGTTGATGACGGCTCGGTGCATCAGGAGCGGGAAAGCAGTTCCGAAAGATGCGCGCTTGCGGACGAGGGCGCCAAGTTCGGCAGGTGTAGCGAGAGCGGGCTTGTTGAAGGATTTCCGCGGTGCTGGAATAGAGGGTCGCTTCTCCAGAACGCCACCATCCTTAGGGTCGCTGTTATTACCAGAATCGAGCCCTTCCTTTTCGTCGAGGCCAGTTGATGACGCTTCTACTACCTTGGCCCACGACTCTATGAGTTGCTGGACCTTCACTCGGCTCTCCGCCTCCCGCTTTTCTTCCTGGAGATCGACGGTGATGAGGTCCAATGCGAAATCAGCGGGGTTAGTATGCTGCGGGCACCGGTAACCAAGCGACTCAAAATAGTTAAGCATATCCTTAGCAGTCCCCGCATAAACCGGCGAGCCGCCCCTGGCAAGGAGCAGCACGTTTCCGAAGTGGTTGAAGAGATCCGATCTGGCCTGATGGATAGTGAGGATCAGGGTGCGGCCTTCGTTGGCAAGACCTTGGAGGACCTCCATGATGCTGCTAGCAGTGAAGGCGTCCAGTCCGCTGGTGGGTTCGTCGAGGAGGAGAATGCGCGGGTCCGTGAGGATCTGGACCGCGATACTGACGCGGCGCTTCTCGCCGCCGGAAATGCCCTTCACCAGGTCGCTGCCCACCAGATTATCGGCACAATCCTTGAGGCCCATCTTCAGCAGCACCTCTTCGGCACGCTGATATTTCTCTTGCTTGCTCATCCACGACGGGAGGCGGAGACCGGCGGCGAAACGCAGAGTCTCCCGGACGGTAAGAGAAGGCAGCAACGCATCGTCGTCCTGGCAGACGTACGAAACCACAGACCGGATAACGCTCTCCGAGGGGATCGCATCATTGAACCGCAAGCTCCCCGACGGTCGGTAGCTGGTGCCGAAGCTATTTTTAAGACGGAGAGCCATTGAGTTGAGAAGACTGGTCTTTCCCGATCCGGAAGGGCCCATGATGATGTTGAGCTTGCCCGCTTGGAACGTCGCCGAGACCGGTTTTAGGATGGTCTTAGTCGGTAGTTTCTTTCCCAGGGCGGATCTCTTGTCCAGGTCGAGGGCAAACTTGTCCAGTCCGACGTCGATCGCTCGGACTTCTTGGATCGACCTCGCCGTCATCTTCTCCTTACCGGCCGAAAGGTCTCCTTCCGAGTTCCGGGCGCGGGCGATCGTCATCTCGACCTTTAAGAACGCGAGCCCGACCCAGGACAAGGCGAAGAAGACAACGACAAAGGCGAACATGATGATGATGGGCCTCGCCACCCAGTTTCTTGGGAAACCTAGGTTGTCCATGATATATTCGCCCGTATACTGACGGCAGCCGGGATTCGATTCGCCACCTGGGAGCAGGCAGTCGTAGAAGCTACCTTCAAACTCGTTGCCGCAAAGGGCTCCGAATGCGTAGTACTGTGGGCGTGAGTGTTTGGTTCGTCCAGCGTGTGCTCGTGCTCAATACTTACAGTGTAGGTAGTGTACTTCAGCCACCGAACGTAGACGGGTATCGTGTTGCTCTGGACAAAGTATCCGCAAGCTATGCTCTGTAAAGTATATACAAGATTGGCAATCAAACTCGCTCCAGGAAAATGCCTCACAGCCGCCACCGAAGTCATGGCTAAAGTAACGGCTATGTAGTGGTTGAGAAGGACAACGGAGAAGAACGTGAAGAACTTAACCGGATCCGGGTCGAATCCTACCATAAAATAGTAGATAGCGCTATACAGAAACGGGACAGGAACGTCTTCGGTAAAGAGCCGAGCCAAGCGTCGGGAGAGGACATATGGCAAAGCCGTCACACAGCCCTCGCTGTTCTCCCGGTCGAAAGTAGGGATGTCCATCGTCAGGCGGTATATCTCGAACAGCAGGAAGAGGTAACCTTGCAGACCAACCGAGATATAGAGCGCACCCTGTCTGGATCGGATGCCGGGCTGGTCGCGCGGCAGGTCGTAGAAGATGTAACCGGTTATGACCGCCATGAGGATGGCTTCCGCGATCGACCCCGCCATCCCCATCGGGTCTCTGTACGTGACCTTGAGCGTCCGGCCCGTCAACACTGTCAGCTGGCGGAGGAAGCCAACGTGCTGGGCCTGCCTCGGCGGCTTCCCTTTCGCACCCGTGTCCGACACCGTGTCGTCCGTCAGCGAGGTAAATATCTTCTCGGATTCCTCGTCCCAGGCCGCTTTCAGCCTCTCGACTCTCGCGGTGGACTCTTCTTCGAGCTCGGGGGTGCGGTTATCGATCGCCGCGTGGTCGACCAGGAACTCGGCGGGATTGACGAAAGGGGGCAGCTCGAACCCCAAGCCGGCGAACCACGGCACGCACCGCGCCAACGGCCCCGAATACACCGGGCTGCCCCTCGTCAACAGGATGACGTTGTCGAACAGATCCCATATCTCGGAGCGCGGCTGGTGGATCGTCGTGACGATCGTGCGCCCTTTTCTCGCCAGTGCCTTCAGCGTCTTGGCGACCTGGAAGGCGCTCGTAGCGTCGAGGCCCGTCGTCGGCTCGTCGAGGAAGAGAATCGAGGGGTTCGCGAGCAGCTGCACGCCGATGCTCGTCCTGCGCTTCTCGCCGCCGCTGCACCCGCGGTGCTGGCTGTTGCCTATCCGGGTGTTCGCGCAGTCCTTCAGTCCCAGCTCCAGGATAACCTCCTCCACCACCCGCTCCCGCTCCTCCTCGGTCACCGTCGGCGGCAGCCTCAGGCTGGCGGCATATCGCAGCGTCTCCCTGACCGTCAGCGTGGGCAGCAGGATATCCTGCTGCATGACATAAGCGTGTCGCACAAAGTGAACGCCTTCCAGGCCGTTGAACGTCGTCGTTCCGGTACGGGTGAGCCTATTGCTATGTATGCGCTCGGCGACGGTGTTCAACAGGGTCGTCTTGCCGGAGCCGCTGCCGCCCAGGATGGCCGTCAGGCTACCGGGCTGCAGTGACGCGTTGACGGAATGCAGGAGCGACTTTGTCGTCGGGCGGCCTTCGCTGCTCTTTGAAAACTTGCTGCGGAGAAGGCCCGGGTACGTCGAGGGCTCCCAGATCGACGGCGACGTATCTACCATGACGGACAGGTTCCGGATCTGGACTTCGACGGCCTCTACGTCGTCCAAGGACAGCTGGGCGGCGCTTGCCGTCGTTGATCTCCGTCCCAGCTGTAAGCCGGATCGATGTGGGTCCAGGGGTGTAGGAACGGGGCTGAACGATGCGATCTTGTTGCCATTATCGGTGTGAGACGATGCAGCGACCCCTTCATCCCCATGCGCCTCGCGCCCACCGTCCGCCGTAGACGTCATTACGCTAAGTTCTCGACCCTTCTAGTATATAGCGGGCAGTAAGCATTCCCTGCAGTATGGTTAATAGATGAGAGAGCTTAGGTCCGCCAAAACTCCTAAGTCACTGCCGTCGCATAATCAGTGCGGGCCGTGAGGACTACCGGAACATATAATATGAGAGACAAATAGTACTTCTTGCCCTCTGGGAAGGAGAGAATAATTTGTCTATTAGGAAGCGCTACATAGATTAAACTGAACACGGAAGAAATCATAGTAATCTAGAAGACTGTCGTCTGCAGGTTCCAAGGTCATGTACTGTATAAAAGAAATAACCTCGCGTAGGATCTGTCAAACCTTGGCGAACGGGCTCGCCTACAGTTAGGTGGAGTTCGGTTGCCGTCAGATGAAGTTCTCCTTAGGCCTGGTCCCCCAATTAAGGCCAGGGGTTAGTAGCTATAACGTTCCACCAGACGCTTGGAATCATCGCCGTCACTCTATTATCACGGCGTGTCTCGATCGGGAAGAGGAATTCGTCAACTGTTCCTTATCCTCTCAGCACTGTATGCAGCTTCTTGCGCCTTGAGGCCCGAGACTGCCACTTGCCACGCAATATATGATACCGTAACATATGCCTTTAACTTTGTACGCTGGGAGAGCGATCCCAATGCATGAATTCCCCGTGGTAATCAGGTTCCATCGAAAGATATGCTACCCATATCTGCTCGCTTCGGCCTTACGGGGCCTCGATTTTCCTAATTGGAGCAGTAAGGCCATTGTTCGGTTCTGTTTCATGGCCCCCATCACCCCCGCTACGTACAACAAATGCCGTTTACTAGTAGCGAAGAGCAGGGGTATCCAGTACCGTTGAAAATCTCCGGGGGTGGGCTCGCTTAGAACTAGCATTCAGTCGCTTACCGTTAGAACGCGGAAGCTTTTAAACCCGGAAACGAGGCGTCTAACTTAGCAGGGCACCTGTTGCCGATATACCGTACTGTATTACAATAGAGATCCCTTATAATATTAGGCGACGTGTTATTGTACAGCCTTTGTATTCGTCCATATGGCACACCTGCTGCCGATATACCGTACTATATTACAATAGAGATCCCTTATAGTATTAGGCGACGTGTTATTGCACAGCCCTTGTATTCGTCCATATGGCGCACCTGCAGCGGGCGATCGTCTCGATACAACTCCCCAGGGTTATTCTTTGTTAGTTACCTCCACCAAGTCGCCATATCCGTATAAGGCTAGAATGTAGACTCCAAAGGAAATTGTATGGAATACGTTGGCGTTTCGGCCAAGATCGATATTCGTCACTCTGCGATAGCGGCGAGCACTGGCAAAACTGTCAGAGCATGTTTACTCCCATACAAAATTGTATGAGATTCTACCTGATCCTACGGCGGACCCGGTGGAGGAAACTAAGAATACCCATGGGAGTTGTAATAAGGACTTGTCCATCAATTATGAGACACTGTCCTGACGGGAATAGAAGTTGACATGTTGTACGGAGTGGGAAGCATTGAGAAAGGTTCTGGCTACAAAGTTTGTAGGTTAGCGTCCCCGGCCAATTTTCAACCGAAATGTGCACATCCCCTTCGACTCGAATGCGCCCAGTACAAATACGTACGCACACGAGATGAAGATCTTGTCAAAAGGCCCCACTCACTCCGGAGCTAAGCACCGAGAAAGGTCAAAGCCCCGTTCGGTTCGCAACCGAGCGCAACGGAGTGGGGCGTGGACCGCGAGGTGATCCGTGCTGTACATAGGGCTGGTAGGGTAAGTAAGGCGTCGTACCCATTGCTCTATGTGAGCGCTTGTATGCACAATCCGAAGCATGGCCAGCAGCATGCAACTACATGGGAGATCAAGACCATATATACTCAGTAGCCTCGCATGCACGTGGCCGGTTACTACCACTGAGGCCATTCGAGGCCCCGGCGAGAACCATGGGATCGTACATGGAAAGGAAAGGGACCACTAGAAATAGTAGATGCGGTCCCTTATATATATACTTGGCTTTACATACCTGCCTTCCGCAGCTTGGGGATTACCTGTGGATTTGCGTCGCAGCTCGCGTGGATCCGTACTGTACCAAGCTAGGTATGGATGTAATGAATTTGCAACTCTGGTAGATTATATGTACCTGGGTCAGTTGCAGTGTACTACGGAGGCATACATATGCACATACGTGGACGTGTGCTACGAAATCGAAGTTTGTACGTAACTAAAACACATCCCGGATCGCTCAATGGCTGGCCATTCTCGCACGCCAGAGTAATGAAGATGGCGACCGGAATATATTGATTCTGCACTATACATACATGGAAGCTCGGTAGCATACAGCCACAGCTGCAAAGAATGGACCTCTTGCAAACACATTTCGAACTCGATCGTTCATTTTGTCCTTTAAGTCATCAAAAATCATTCGAAATTCGTTCGCAAGCTAGCCAAAGCAATAAGTCACCCGCATGCTATGCAGAGGAATCAAGTCTATCTCCGCACCTCTCCAATAAGTCATTCCAAGATCTTGCGCCGCTGCTCATGACACCCACAAGTGCACCACAGTATAATAATCATCAACGTCGTCCATCATCAGGGATCCCTCAAAACGTCAATAGCTCAGACTCCCAAGAAGTTTTCAGGCAGTCCTCTTCTCGACAATAGCCTCGCCCACCGGCTTTCCACACACAAATCCGCCGTTCGCGCCACCGTGCTCGTAGATCTTCTGTCCCCGCAGCCACGTCTCCTTCACGCGGCCTGTGAAGCGGTGGCCCTCCCAAGGCGAGCAGCGGTTCTTCCAGTGCATGCCCGCACTGTTGAGGATCCATTCCTCCGTGTCGTCGAATACGCAAATGTCCGCATCCATGCCGACTTTCAGGGCGCCCTTCCGATGCGAGAGCCCCACCTGCTTTGCCGTCGCGGCGCAGCAGAGTCGCACCATGTCAACGATGCTAGGCGCCTTGTTGCCGCGCTCCATCGCCGCGGTGTGTAGGATAGGCAGACCGAGCCCGACCGAAGAGATGCCGCCCCAGGCCCCAAAGAAGTCGCCCTGTGCTGACGGTTGCGTCTCTTCCACTTTCTTCGCTTCACCCTCAAAGTCCGCCGACATGTCGATACCAGAATCGGAATGTCGCATTTGAGTTGCTTCGATAGTCTCCAGGTGTGGTGGTAACAGCTTCAGCTCTGGCGTGCAGGGCGAGTGGTCTGAAACTACCGTCTTAATGCACGAATCCGGTGCTACAAGCTCCTCCCAGAGGCCGTCTTGGTTCATTTGCTCGCGGATCGGTGGGCAGCACTTGTACCTGCAATCGCCGTCGTCTACGCCCTCGGCCGCCAGACCGAGGTAATGGAAACAGGTCTCAGCCGTGATGTCCACTCCGGCTTTCCGCGCCGCCTTGAGGATAGGGATTGCCTGCGTAGCTGAAAGATGCACGATGTGCAAGTGCAGGCTGGGCGCCAGATGAGCCAACGAGACGATCTGATCAATGGCGTAAGTCTCGAAAGAAGGCGGGCGCGAATCTAGGAATGTCTGGTAGGCCCTGAGGTCGCCGTGAGGAGCCAAGGGAGGTTCCGACGTCTGGACCGCGTCACCCACCGAGTCCGCAATGGGCGGGATCATTTCCGCGTGGAACATGAGAGTCGTCGGTGAGTCCTTCAACGTTGTCATTGCAAGCGCAATGTCTGTTGCCGAGATCGCGGGGAACTCTTCCACCTATTTTTCATGTCAGTCCCTCCCCTCGGAGGGGAAACGGGAGGGCGCTTACACCAGACTCGATTAGGAAACCCTTAAAACCCCGAACACCGGCCTCGACCAGGGGCAACAGCTCATCCGCATTGCCGGGGATAACACCGCCATAAAAACCTACATCGACCCAACATTGGCCTCGACTGGCAGCTAGCTTCTCTTTGAAGCCGGCGAGGGTGGTGGTAGGGGGGATGGCGTTGAGAGGCATGTCAATAACGGTGGTCACGCCACCCGAGGCAGCGGCCCGAGTGCCGGTGTTGAAGCCTTCCCATTCGGTCCGACCCGGCTCGTTGAGGTGGACATGTGCATCGACTATGCCGGGCATCAGGAGTTTTGACCCATAGTGGATGTAGGTTGCCGACGCGGGGAACGACGTCTCCGGCAAGACTTCGGGGACAATTTCAACAATCTTGCCGGTAGCAGACGAAATGGAGATGGTCGCCGGGGTCAAGGTAAGTCTGTCGTCCGGGAGGGTAAGCACCGCTCTTGTGGACGTCAGGACCGTGAGCGGTTCAGAGTGAGAGGCGGCGGAGACAGTCATGGTACCCAATGGCTTGTTGTCAACTCGGCGGGGGCTACGATAAGGAAAGCGGGAAGGCTCCCCGTTGTGAAACAAATGAGTGCAAGATAAGGATTTCGAGGAAGATTGTAGGGAACTGGAATGCTGCTTATCGCAGACTTGGCAGCGGCAAGGAGAGAGAACCAAGAGTTGAAGCGTTTGAATCAGGGAGTGAGTGGTGGGTGAGTGGGTGAATGCGAGAGAGTAGTGAGGGATTCGGACGAAGGGTCCAAAGGAAAGTGAGGGAAGTCGAGACAAGCGCTACCCTACTCAAGCGACAACAGTATTACTCCATCTCACGCACTAGTAAGGAAGAAGAAGCTGAGGGAGGTCACGGCATTTCGAGGGCATAGTCGGCCAGAATGGGGATACTATCGAGTAATGGATACGAGAAGTCCACGGTCGAGGTCTATGTTATTACTCATACCTACTTAACTTGGTGGCCCGTTGAACGAGACAGGTGGTGTGGCGGGCGGGCAGTACACCGCCCATCCCCAGAGGGGACTACGGGAGTTGGGCGAGATACGAGGGGGCATCATCGAGGTTATCGTGGGAGGGAAGAAAGTGATTTCTCTGACTCGATAGAAATTGGGCGGTGGGTACCGCGCGTGCAGTTTTGGTATGGGCCTAGAATGTCGAAGTCCGAGATAAAGCTACATTGCTAGATTTTCCGGCCCTGTCCGCTAAAGTGCCACCCGATTCCGGAAAGGGACAGACCCTGAGAAGAGACGCACCTCCGATCTTATCGAGCGCTTCTCATTTGCTGGGCGAATACCGGACTCCTTACTAAGGGAGCATGTCTAACGTAGCTGACGGGCATTCTCCGTAGTGGTGCTGAGCAGTGGCGTGTGCTACTGTTACCGCAGGCTTATCGTTACCGACTCACGTAGCAATATATCAACCGGCTCAGTCGTCTTTGTGGCTGATTATGACAGGTGCATTTCTTTTCTCCTTTTACGGTCCTAGACGGTAGGTAACAATCGATGCTACCCATCCGGGTTTATAAATGGTAATGACACAGGAAGTGATCTCATATCGCTAACATCGCATAGGTAATTGTTACCGCAGCTGTGGAGTGGGGCTAGCACAGACATGGAGATAGCTCATGTGCCCGGATTCCTAAACTCGGCATATCAGTAAGATGATAAGGCGTGTCCACTGCATATCCACCGCTTCAAATGCTTAGCACCCGGCTTTTCTCTCAATTGGCCGGTTTATTACATTTGCTAATGCTGACACATCGTTTTGTGTCGCGAGTTACCAGAACACTGGGTTCTAGAATATTGTTACATCGATCCGTGCAGATTCTGTCAAGGCCCGCTAAAGGAGATAAACGCGCACTTCATTGCCGCTTCTCCCTCCCAGCTCCCGTGCCCTATTGATGCCGACGATGATGATGATGATTAACCGATCAATGTAAGTTCCCCTAAACTACACCCGACATTCCGTCTATCGCCAATACCATCCTAACTCTCCTGTCTCTTGGGACTACCAAACCAATTGCTTTTACCATGAGTAATCGCTGCGCTTAGTAAGGTGAGCTTAGGTGATTCAGCCAGCCCGCACCTGGTGTCCGAATCAAGTTGATAGGGAGTGTTGGCACCGCCCACCACGACAGTAACTGCGTCAACAAGAATAAATTTAATAATGAAACCATAGTAAGAATATTACTTGTTCTCACTTCGCACAGCGCCCCGAAAAATTCAACGACCAAGGACCTCAGAGATTAGAATCGACTCAAAGGCGGTTCGCCCAGTCGCTATTGCAATGGCCCAACAGGGAGCCCGGAGCACAGAACAAGAATCATCCAACTGGATTTATACTAGCGTCCAACCTGCTCGGGTGCTGATTGCTTACTCTATTCCAAGATAGGAGGGTGCTGTTTGCTGTTGCTAGATAAATGCGGACGTCAGTGCGCATGCGCTCTCTCTGGCCTTGGACCGTATTGTCCTTCGGTAAGGTCGGACTACCCGCGCTGCCACCGCAAATCCTGATGTCTGGGACTTTTGGTTCCCCCCACCCTGCAATCAGGCCGACACTCAAGCCGCGCGCAAGTTCTTGACATCGTCCGTGCGCGCTCAGCTCCGGGCGATTACGCCGCCGCGCTTTCACAGCAGCACAGCGCACGAGCTCGTCGAGTGCCGGCAGCCCGTCCGGCCTTCCCGGCGTACGCTTCTCGTTTCGTCCAGGTCGCTCAAACTGAACGGCGCCTCGTTGCTGTGCCAGTCATTGGGCCGGAGGTCCTGGCTCAACGGCTCTGCAAGCTCGGACGCGTCTGTCTAGTGCGGATGCTGGGCAAGTACCTCGATGGGCTTAGCCGACGAACTAGTTCCGCCGCGCGACAGCGGCAAGAGCAGCGCCGCGTGAATAGTGAGGGAGTCACCGGTGCAGCCCACTTGGTGAGCAAGATCGGTACCGGTACATTCGAGAGGCTCATTGCCGCATGAAGCGTGTGTTAACGGGTTGCCGCTAGCACCGCTCAGCTTGTCAAGCCGGATGTTGATGGGCGAGGCGGCGACATGGCAAGAATAGTCTTGAAGCTGCCGGGATGTCCAGCAGCTCGAGCGGTTCGCGGGAACCAAGCCAAGACAACTCGTGTATCTGGCTTAGGCATGTTGGAATTCCCGGGGGCAGGGGTGAACCCTTCGCCACCGCCAGTCAGGACATGATGGCTTGGTCCACCCTTGGCGGTTCGAGGTCTTCCGAGGCCAGGGAGCCGAGGGCAACCGGAAGGGCGTTCATTGACCTCTTCGAGAAAGGAAGCTGCGACGAGACCATCAGTGACGCTCAACTCAATTGTCAATGTAGGATTGACGCAGGTCCCCGTACGCTGCCTGTGGGCGCCGGTGCTACCCAAGTGCTTTCCCTAGAGGGAGGGGGCGGCGCCTTACGGCTGGATTGTCGATAGCTACTGACTTTATTGGTCGTCGCCCCTCCACACTGGTCAGGGCTCTATTTACCTGAGCAGCGCTGCAGGAGCCCTACTTAAAATGGGGGAAGCTGGGCAGCAGTTACAGTCACAAGCCCGGAGTGGGGCTGCGAGGCTCACTCGTGTGGCAGCTACTGACTTCAACCGCAAGTACCTGCACTCTCCGGTCTTTGGAACGAGTGCGGCAGCACCAAATCTAGCCTAGACCCCGCCGATGACTACGAAGTTGTTCCGCGGAGCCGTTACAGCGGATTCGAGGTAGGAATGAAGGTTATGAAGATAGAGAGCGAAAATGAAGAGCAGAAATCAAGCACCTCAAGAGTAAGGACACTCAGTAAGGGTATAAGAGCTTGGGGGAAAGCGGGGGCTGGAGTATCGCTCTGGAATGTGAGCGTGGTTTGGGCCCGCCTTCGTCCGTTCTTGCAACGACGAGCTTTCAGAATCAGAGCGATCCACTAGTGCAATAGATACGAGGTTATTCTGCGTCAATCATGTTCTTTCATCGATCTTGATCTTGCACGATGCTAAAGCGGCCGCTCCTAGAAGAGCTGCCACGCGTTCATTTGTTGTTCTGCTAAGGCACCGACTTGCCCCTGATATAGTATTAGTGCTTCGTGTGGCGCTCCTAGCCTCATCGTGTCCGCCAAGGTCGGCCCCAGAGAAAAGATTTCATTTTCGGTTAAACACTGATTTTTGTTACACCAGAGACCCGATCCATATGCTGATAGTATTCTTTCTCATGGATCATATTACGAATTGCGTATGACATATTAGAGACATAGAAACTGAAAGAGTCAAAACCCGCTAGCCGCTAGCTATACCTTTTCCGCCCAAAACACCAAAACAGTCCATCCTGGTCCATAACATCATTTCAAAATAGGTCCCTCCTATTAACAATTGTGACAATCCCATCGTGAACTTATGATGAGAGCAATGTATGCACGGCTTCAGGCATAAACTCCTTCGTAACTAGGGAAAGCTTCGGATTCAGCCTGAGTATTGCGGTGCACTTAAGAAGTCGTCTCCGAGTTGAACAGCACAACCAAGGAATTGATTCCCTATTTGAGCTCTATTTTGATCGGTTAAATATCTCCCCAAGTTGGAGCTTTTGGGGAGCTCACCAGCCAGTGCTTGCCACGTTGATAACATGCTCGGATTCGATATGGAACCTTTTGGAGTCGGGCTGTTTCGACTTGGGCTCTTTTGACTCG
Source organism: Monosporascus sp. mg162 (assembly GCA_004155945.1). NCBI lineage: Eukaryota > Fungi > Ascomycota > Sordariomycetes > Xylariales > Monosporascus > Monosporascus sp. mg162. The sequence goes on from QJNY01000037.1 coordinate 138,432, forward strand.
CTGGCTTCCCTGTCAACTTTGACTTGACCTTTGCTACTGCTTTCGTGATGGAACCGGAGGGCCTTTCCCGAGGCTGACTCGTAGCTGAATTTCGAGAATCTACGTCAGAATCTGGTTGTGGAAGTGAGTTAGCAGCCTAAATAATCTAGGTCGATGCAACGACCAGGAAAAGGAGGTGTCAATAGCTTCGCTAAAGACATCTTCCGACGAACCTTCTTCGTCTCCCGTATCTGGCTTAGTCTCGTCCCTCTTTCCATTGGGGCATTTATTCTCGCCGACCAAGGTTGTCTCTGATGCCGTGCTAGCCAAGCATGGCCTTCCAGGAGGGGATGACTGCATTGGTCGTCGCGATAATGCAACATGTTCCAAACCGGGAACCACAGTGGCTGTCGACGCGAGGGAACCGGACATTCCTTTTATAATTCTCACACTGCACAAGAAGGTCTTGTCCTCAAATCAATATGTCGACGATGCTGGTATTGATGGTCATTATGCACTAGCCATGAATGAGAATATTCACTTTATATATACAAACGGTAACCCGGTTTCGGGAGACGTACTCAGCTCGGTATTAGTCCGAATGTATGCCCTCCACTGACAATTGGATTGTCGACTCGGTATCGACTCATCGACGTATTGAAGTTGACGTAGTCTCGGCTTCGGCTCGATGAGTCGATCGGTGAGTCGGCAAACCCTGATTGGTCTGAAGCTATACCCAACTAGGCTGCCTGGGACTGCTTTGGGACGGGGTGCGGTATCCGCTCAGCCGGTGCAGATTGTCTCTTGGCGGTAGCCGAAGCCGACACCGAAGCCGACCTCACCCTTTGCTGCCCATTACACACGCGTTTTCTTTTGGGCTACCGCGTCACATATGCCGGTCTTGCGGTTCATTGGAACTGACGCAGAAAATTTGCATTTGCAGGCGTTTTCTAAGATAGCGGTGGTCTTGATTTGTCAGTCCGCAGCAAGAATTGACTAGTTGATCGATGTGCCAATGATGGATGGCACCAATGAGCCGCTACTGCGCCGGCCCAATGGTAGACCGCAGGCCTGCGAGGTAAGCCGGATTGATAATAGGCATTGATAGCCTCCAAGTATAGGCCCGCTAACCACTGTGGCAGCCGTGCCGAAAACGCAAAGTAGCCTGTGATCACACGCAGCCGATATGCCGCAGATGTACCAAACGGAAACAAGGACAGGAGTGTGTGTATGTCATCTCAGGCTCCGAGCAGCCTAGGTCTCGGCAGCCCGGATCTCCAAGAGCCTATAGGACGTCGCCCCTCCCTCTAACACAACTCTCGGAGTCTGCCGAGACACTGACTGGTCAAATTCCCGGCGGACAGAGACCAAATCCGGCGAGCACCAAGCCCGGCTACCTAGGCTTCACCAGCTTCAGCAGGGTCTATGAAGAGACCCAGAACAACCTGTCGCTCCTCGAAGTCCTGCAAGGAACGCCGTCGTCGAGCTGCACCCGCTCGCCCAATCTGCAAGGAGATGGCAATGACGGGCTCGCGTTCAACAGGGTCCGCGATAAATGCCTAGCCGTGCTGAAGAACATGCCCGACGCGGCGCAGGGCAAGCTCCTGCTCCGATCCTATCACAGCCCGATGGAGTCATGGATATACGGCGTCACTCGGCACGTGCTCGACTCCTTCTACGAGGAGTTCGGCCGGTACTTCGGGCCCAGGCGGGATACCGCGGAGCTCGAAAAGGTGGCCCACCGACTGTGCGTCAACACTGCCCAGCCGTTCTCCGACGAGGAGAACAACCCGGCCAGATGGATCGGCCAGCTGTGCGGAAAGAATCTGAGGTGGGAGTCCCTGGGTATACTGTTTGCCTTCTGGGATCTCAGCATAGGTCCGAGGTTTTCCAGCCAAGCTTTGGCGAAAGACCGCCTTGGCCGGAAGGGCTGGGGGCCTGTAACGCAAGAATGCTTACACTTGTGCCTCGATTTGTGCAAAGAGTTCTCCAACGGAAACAGTGTGATGCTCCATCTTACCTGGTAAGGAACCATCTCCGGCATCGTTTATGCTATCCTGATACCATTGTATAGAGTATGGCTCTTCCAATCGGGGATTACCCAGTATGACGTCCTAGAACATCCGCTTAAAATTCCGCGGGTTGTGTCCATAGACAAACACTAACTCTCGTGTAAGGAGACGCACTGTCAACGAATCCATGTTTACAGGTGATGCGAGTAAGTGATCTCCCTAATCCGATACGCCGTCATAACCGCACATGAGTTCTTCAAGTCGGCTTTTACTAAGTTTGTGTAGGCCTTCCGACCTGGAGATACGACGGTGAAGTTATAACCCTTCTCACATATCTCGGTTTCCATGATTCCAGACCGAAAGACCCAGAGATCCCTTATGTCCCAACTCTATCATCCGAAATTAAAAGAAGACTGTTCACGTATGCCCTCACTACACACATTTCGAGTGTCTCATTCACCGGTAGGCCGCCGCTACTCTGTCGCCGCTACACCTCTACACCGCTCCCACTTGACATCAAGGACGAGGACCTGTTCTCCGACGAGGCCACGCTAGCGAAGACTGTAGATTATGTGGACGATAAGGGCTGGAATACACGCGGACAGGTCTATCCGTCAACGTTCATTCGGGCGCGCGCGCTGATCGCTTCCATTCGCGAGGAAATCTTCGAGGTCGCCCTGGGCCACAACCATAAGACACCACCGGTTGAGACGCTTTTGTATGTCGCAAGCCAAGCGCCCCCTCTCCCTCCTTCCTTCTCCCTTATTGTCCACTGACTCGGTCCGATAGAGAGATCAAGGCCCGCCAGGTGAAGACCCTCTCGGAGATTCCGTCGTGTCTTATTTACCGGCCTGGCGACCTGGCGGATCCGAACTTGGACGTGGCAGTCCTCTATAACCGGCTCATGATCGAATTAGAAAATTTGCAGAACATGTTCTTCATAGAAAGGTTGTTGATACGACATGGGCGGGAAGATACCGGTGATCTGCTAGCAGTAAGCTTCGATATGGTATCGTAAGTAAATTTGCGCAACCCCATGTGTAATCCCAGGGCCCTTGGCCCAGATGTAACACTGCTTTTTCGTGAAGCATCCTGGGGCCCTACCGCCGTGAAAGGTGGTTCTAAGCTCTCTTCTTCCAGTACTGGGCGCCACTAACTCCGGATCTTGTAGGCTCACGCTGCCCTTCTGGACACATCTTGACAGGCTTGCGGGGATGCGCGCTGACTGCGAATGGCTCGTAAGACGGCATACCTTATCCTAGTCAACCAGCCCTATCTCCCCCCTCACTAACGACATCAGGTGATGGGCTACGCTGTGCCCGCCGGGGGAATCCTCTCCATGGAACTCCTGAGGCCGACGCTGCCCAACGGGCAGCACAGCGACCCGCGGATATCCCGCTCCAGCATCATCCAGAAGCTGAGCCTCCTCGTCGGCTTCCTCGACTGGGTCAACCCCTCGGCGCCGAACGGGGACCTGTGCAGCGAGTGCAAGTCGGTTATCCAGCGCGTCCTCGACCAAACCCTGAATAATACGTCTTCGACGAACGACTTTGCGGATGGTATGGAACCCGCCGGCTGGGACCTCCCGACACAGTTGGATTTCAACTTCGATCTGCTCGATACGTTTGACTGGCTCAGGTCTGATGTGAATTTGAGTCAAGACTCTAATGGATGATAAGACTGACCGCCTATTACTCCCTCATTGTAGGCTGGCGTGGATGGCGTATTTCTCAGCCAGATAGGGATAAAGCCAAGCCCAGTTGTGATCATGGGGTGGGGTTTGCATCGTCAACAAGTTGGCTTGCCCTTCGCAGCCGCCCATCTTTGTAGGTATTCCTCCGGAGATAGACTTAGGGGCTGGTTTGTGTATTACTGCAACAGGCTACTGGAAGACCTTACCGCAAATGTAGTGTCATGGACCACCTCTTTGTAGCCCATCAGTGCCTACGAAGGTCTGCCAACAATGATGTACCCAACTGTACAAACCAAACTCCAAAGCTTCAGGTCTTATCGAACTTCATTTAGTAACCACCCTAACATGGCCCTAAGACGCTTTTGTCGTTAGCTCAAGAAAGGGGTAGGAGCGAGGGCGTCCTATCTAATAGCTACTATACGATACCCCGCGATCCCCGCGGGATTCTCATAGCATGAAATTTTGTCATTGAATCGATACCAAGAGCCCCTATTATCCTACTAATAAGGGGAGTAAATATGTAGCAAAGTATTTCTTCCAAACACAGGGTAAACAAGAATTAGCTTATGTTGCCTTTATTAAATATATAAATACTATCATTATGTACTTAAGTTCCGCTATGCGATTTTCGTGTTTTGGACAGTACCTGCCCCTTTCTGTCGGCGGTATGCACCTTCCTGTCGATGTTTAAGCACAATCTTGTCGACGTCATCCATCTATTATCACAACATCAACCAAACTTTTTGTCGGCGCCCAGCCCCTTTCATCGTCGACATCAATCATGGATTCTTTTCACTATTTTCCACAGCTTCCTTGTGAATTGCAGCTTGCCATCTGGGAATATGTACGCCTGAACCGTCCCGTGATCCGACACTGCTTTTCCCTACGCGGCCATGCCTCCACTGGTCTGCAAAAGGTCTACGGTAGCTACTGTGAAGAGAAGAAGCAATTGGTAAACAGTACAGTGGCTGGTAGTAATGACATGGACTTGCTGCCTTTTGAGCACGTCCTTCGTCTCCCGGGCCCGGTGCAGGTCAAGCGGCACCCTGATGAACTGAGGTCGCTTTGGGCAGCTGACCTCGGATTGGTTAGCGGTGGCGGCGTACTCATGCGACCTAGACATCCTCCCGCTAATTCCCAGCCTAATCCGAATGTTGCCCAGAGCCCTCCAGCACCGGTCTTCCTAAGGGTCGACTTCGAAAGAGACATCTTCAACTTCACCGCTTGGGTTCCCTGCCTAGGATCTTCTCGGCTGGTCTCTGTCGGCCGGCTGTTTACCTTCTTCGACGATTGTTTCAACAACGGACGCCATGACCTATTCGAGCCAGTCGATTGGCTGCAGAAGATCCAGAAGCTTGCCATCAACGTGCAAAAGACACGCTTCACGCACGATGAACTCCGCCCGATGGACCGCCAGGTGTTTAGATCAATGACCGCCCTGAGAACACTCCTACTTATCGTCAAGGAAGAGGACGCGACTACTCCCATCTCGATTCTCATCTCTGCACGAAGATACCGACATGACGTGGACCGACGCGCCGTGCACCGTCGTTTCACAGATCTAGTTCTCCAGACATCTCGCGGTCGACTAGTGCACCTTCCCGAACTCGGCGCTACAACACAAGGGCTAGCTCTAAAGACTGCCGAGAAGCTCCAACTCTGCTTGCAGCATGACCTCGACGACTGGAAGGAGGGAGTCGAAATCCAGATTGTGGTGGATACCACTTGAAGCTTGAGGGAAGGGGGCTAGGGTGTGGGAATGGTCAAAGGCTACGGGTGGCATGGGTTCCGGAATTGCATTTGCAGTGCCTGCGATCAGTTCGTTGGGATGGGAAGACGTTGTGTTGGGTGGCGGTGGTTGACATTATGGAAATCTCGGTTTTCTAGAGTACGCGGAGTCTCCGAATATGCCGGACTTCAGGGAGGGAGGCATAAAATATTCTGTTTTAGCAGCTTACCGATGCCATAAGTGCGTATGCTTTCAGAATTCTACGATGGTTACACACCTATTAACTAACCTTCCGCATGATCGTGAAGAGCTCATTGTAAAGAGCCGTATGGATACAGAAACAAAGCATGGGCCTATCACACCATAGCTTGGTCACTTTGCTCTTAATATATGAGTGCCCAACTTATGTCATAGGACTTTTCTACTGGAATTTAGGGCTTGAAGAGCTAGCGGCATAAGCATCATAACAGCAGACGCGTAATATCATGCGGTTGGGAAACTGAGGAAGGTTGTTACGGCGGCGTAGCATTGGTTTGAACAGGTGGATGGTGCGCACCTATATGCGACCACTTAGCATTCAAGATTTCAGTCTTGAATTTTGTATCCCTTTTGGGACAGTGCCCCTTTGGTTTATTATTCAGGTGGCTGCCGTGACAAAGGTCATGATGCAGGCGCCGCCAACGGCAGGTGCTTCACTTATAACCCAGCTTAAAGTACCCCTTACGACTTCGAAGTCGTTGAAGAAGTTGCACATTGCGCAACTTATACTAAAGGACTTCGTTGCTGGAATTTCTAGCTTGAAAAGGCATCAAATACTTACTATAATATCAGGATCGTAATATGTGCAGAAAGGGGATCGAGGATGCGGCGTGATGCAGTCGGGTTCAGGGGCAAGGTGCTCCCCCTTGTTATAATAGCCGAGCTTGAAGCAGGTTAAGCCACTTTATCCTAGCTGGAGTTGCTAACTGTTAGCAAGACGTGTATAAATAACAATAGTTATAGCGGTCCAATAAATGAGGGACATAGGAAGGGGACAGTAACGAAAGCATAATAACCAGATGCAGCTACCGCTTATTGTGTGACACTATGTATTGTAACTGAGGAGATAAGTACAGTAGGACGCCATCGTCGCCCATCCAGCTCCCTTTAAGGTTAGCGTAGTTATGCATGTCTTTAACTTCGGCAGGTTCCTGGTGGGCCCCGCCGCTGCTGCTTATCGGGGTTATCGAGTTGTGCTTGAGCGAGGCTTATCAGGCGCATCAAGGCAAACCCCCACCGGGGAACCGTAAAACACCACCACCTGGAACCCCGGTCGCTGCCTTCTGTACCTCCGTACCTCGCAACCTCTCAGCCTACTCCCACGCTAAACAGCCCGCTCAGATCTTTGCGCATACCCAGGGACTTGGGACTCAAATTATTTTCGTCTTAGATACTCTTTACATCCCTACTAGTAGGTTACACATCTTGACGCGCTTCTTCCGGTGATCTCCTCTTCACCAACGGAAAAAGAACCTGACGCGCTTCGTCTCTTTGAGCTGGAGTGCTGGACTGCATCTTGAACTGATCTCCACAGACACTTCCACTACTGCTTTGACTTTGATCCCATTCCCAATCAGGATCCTCCTCCCCTTCCTCACTTTCGGCGTTTCCTTCCCCTTCTGATTTTTTCTCGACGACTTCCTTGTTTCTCGTTTTCCGAGGACTCCCTTGTTTCTCGATTTCCGCCGACCTCCTTTGTGATTTTCCGTCGACCTCCTTCCTCACCTGTCGCCCACATTCTTTCTAGTCACGTTGATTAACGCCGGTCTGAACTCGTCTATTCATCCCCACAGGCTGCGACTGAGAGCATTCTTCCCATACACATACCTCTTCTCACCTTCCGCCGACCTCCTGTTCAAGGTGATCGCGCCGGTTAGCATTTGTCCATTCATTCCTACAGGCTGCGACCGAGAGCATCACATAGACATACCTCTTACTTTATGCGATCCTATGAACTTCTGATCACATTGAACATTTTTTTACCCTTTCCCCCTCTTCATTCTGGGCTCCACGCGACAATAAAAAAGGGACAGGGAAAATGAGCACAAATGGGGAACCAAACTAGCCAATTAGAAAACCCAGACTACCAAGACGAAGGTCAACCCGCCACACTCTCGCCGCATGACCAGGTTAATAACGCCGACGGAAGGAGCGCTTACAATAACGTCAACAACGGGAGCTCCTACGATATCAGCGAGGGCAGGAGCTCCCCTGAGCCGCCGCATTCCTCCTTTCCTCACCCCTTGCGGCCTGCGTATCGTCCGGATCCGTCCGAATTCGACTTTTCTAGCCAGATTCAGCGATCCGCCGATCCCTTTGTTCAGGAATCGCGCGACGCTCCCGGTGCTGAACATCACATGAACTCATTCATGGCGCAATCGTCGCACGACCTCGACGTACCTGCTTTCGGCACATACTCCCAAGAACCCGCTCAGCGTTTCGGCGAGCTACCCGGCGAAGCCGATGATCGCAGCGTTGCGAATGGGGACCTAAGCCTTTACCATCCAGCAGAACCCTCTTCGGAAAAGTCGGCGAAACGAGGGAAAAAGGAGAAGAAGAGACGTCGGAAAGCGCGGATCGACACTGCCCAGCTGCTCGAGGCCAACAGTCACGATGACGAGTATCCGCCGATCGAGAACCCAGCTGGAATACCTATGTCACAGGGTTATCTGCACGGTTACGATCCTGTGTCACAGAATGCTTTTGAACAACCCAAGTCGTCTAAAAAGCGAAAGCGCAAGACGAAGCATTCCGAGACGGCTCAGCTCCAAAACAACTTCGAGCAGAACGGGAACAGCGTTGAGACGGGCTATGAAGTCGCAACCGATCTAGACCAGCTCGCAACTCCTGACAACGAACCGAACGCGCGAGCGCCCATCAGCATGTTCGACCCCGAACTGATTGATCCAGCCTTGACTACAAGCCCTTCTACCTCTAAGAAGCGCAAGACTAAGGATCGTTCCAGAGAGAACAACACGACTGAGCATAGTCAAGCCGTAAAGCGTGACGTTCATGATGAATCGCAGGAGATCGGTCTGGGCAGTCGTGAGCAAAGTGTGGACCGCAGCATGGATAATATTGCAGGGGGGGCCCGGGGGGAAGCTACCTGGGAGTCGTCCCACACCGTCAAGCACGGGAAGAAAAATAATTCAAGGGCTTTTACGACTGCCGAACACTCATTCGGGGACCTTGCCCAAAGCCTATATGCTGACCACGTGAAGAGTCAGCGCCACGAGTCGAGTCAACCCGACTTGTCTGGCGCTACATGCCCTGAGCCGCCCGGTGACGAGGGCTTAGACGTAGAACCGGAAGGTATCGGCAGTGGAGCTCACGACGACGACAGTGGTGAGCACTCGGACCGTGAGCAGTACCAACTGCATGACGACGACGACCCCCCGGCCGCCTCTGGGAGCGAGTACGGAGGTGACGTGGTCGCTAAGTACGAAACCATGTCTGACCCGTCGAGCGTCCAGGACTTTAGGCAGGTTTCCGCTGACATGGGGATGGACGAAGCTGTCGGATTAGCCAGCATGGACAACGATGGCGCCTTGGTCGGCCATGACCATACCCCCTTCAACGGCGGTCTCGATAGCCAGATTGAGGTACCTTCATCGGTGCCAGCACCGAGCAATGAAGTGTCCCTTGCAAGTACAGTCCCATCCTCCCATATAAAGTCGAGCACAGGACGAAAACGGGTGCCCAAACCAACATTCTACGACCGCGTGGCAGAAGATAATGCCCAGGCTTTTGCCGAACATCCCTCGCCATCTGCCGCTGCGGCATCGCGCAAAGCACTCGCCCAGCAGCGGGTAAGCGGCGAAGGTGATGACGATGAAGTAGCTTCCGGCCATTCGAAACCAGTCACGAAAGCAAAAGGCAAGCAGCCAAAACTTTCGTCCATGTTGAGAGGTGGATCGCCTGCACCGACCAAGGTGACGACTCCAGCATCAAGACCTGGAAGGCCTGCTCAAACCATAGCCGGGCCTTTTAGTCAGTTTGAACTGCGGAACATCAACGAAGCCGTCGACCGTTGGCGCAAGGACCATAACATGGAACAGTCGCAGATCAATGCACTCATCCAGGGGAACCCCAAAGAAGTCAATTCTTCAGATTTCTGGGATACCGTCGTTGCCACCTGCCCTAACCGCAAGCGCCAAAAGGTGATCAACCAGTGTCGACGCCGATACCACAACTTTGTAGCTCGTGGCACATGGACGCCGGAACAGGACGAAGAGCTGACCGAGGCATACAACAAGTACGGGCCTAAGTACACACTCATTGGCAAAGAGATAAATCGGCATCCAGAGGATGTGCGAGATCGTATCCGAAACTACATTGTTTGTGGGGACAAACGGCGCACGGATGCCTGGACCCAACAGGAGCAAGACAACCTCACCACCATTGTTGCTGAAGCAATAGACCTTATCAAAGAACACCAGGCCCAGGGGCACAATCGGGATGTTCCGACAGAGGATCTTATCGACTGGCAGCTAGTGAGCCAGAGAATGGGCCGCACGCGAAGCCGCCTTCAGTGTATCTCGAAATGGAAATTGCTAAAAACCCAGGCGGAGGGTAAAAGCATAGATGGTGGCGAGGGTCGCTCGGTTGACGAAATCATCGTCAAGGCACGAGATGAGGCTGAGAAGATGACGGACAGGGAGCGGTACAAGCTTATAAAGGCCATCGCCGCTTGCAGCGCAAATGCTGACAGCCGCATTCCGTGGGCCAAGGTCCGCGCAAATATAGCGGGCAAAAGATGGACGCGTCCCACCCTCATGCTTGCTTGGCATCGGCTAAAACTTACGGTTTCGGACTGGAAGACAATGAGTGTACCGGATATAACAGAACGACTTTGTGAACAGTACAAGACTAGGAAGTCTCTCGAATACCCAAGCGCTGAGGAGATCGACCTCAAAGAAGAATATCGAGACATGGAGCATAAAGTCAACAAAATGCTGAAAAGCTCTGGCAAGAAGGTCAAAACTCCCCTCTACGCTGGTAAGTCCGACGAAGAGGAGGAGGCCAGCGAAGCGGCGGACGAAGTGGACTACGAATCCGGCGATGACCTGGACGTGGAGGATGCGCCCCAGCATCAGCGGGGTAGTAGCACGGATCTCGGGTTCGCCACGGACGCAGTTAAGGACGACTCCGACGAAAGTTCCGAAGTTGAGATCGAGGATTCGGAGCCAGAGCATAAATCCCAGAAGTCAAGAACCGGCCGAGGCGATGCTCAAGCGACTAAGACCTCGAGATCAAATGGTTCCACACCTGGCAAGAAGAATTCCGGCGAGAATACTCGTGCCAATTCGGCGAAGAAGATCTTGGCTCGTCGCAGGGCAAAGAATGGCAAAGGACTTGAGGCAGCCGCTACAGACTCGGACTTTCCGAGTAGTGATACGAATGCGAGTGCGGTCGAGAGCATACCGGCTCGCAGACCCTAGTAGCTCGACAGCATCGATGAGCTTCACCGTGATTTCCCTTTATTTCATCGAATCTCGCAGCTGGGGCACCTCTCATAAGCCAAGATTTTTCATTCCCCCACTACTGCACGCCAGAGCGCTTTTCCGACGTTGCGAATAAAGCAGAAGCTACTCACTCCATAATCCGACATAAATGCGGACGTGGTCTGATCTCCAACGCCTCTTTGCAGCATTTTGTGCCAAGTTATCGCGACATTGCGGTTGGGCGCTATGGTCGGCAGGATTTTTTCTTTTGCAGTTTCCGGACCGGCGTCACACCTTGGTAGAAAGCATTTGGTTGCAGCCTCCGATATGCTTATAACCTTTGCATGGACCGTTCCGGAAACTCTCAAAGAAATGATGGGAGGCGATAGGAACGGAAACGAGCGTATATACCCCCATAATATGTATTGCACGAGAACTGGGCACGATGGACCTAGCGTTCCCGGTAGAGGCACCCGGAGGCTCTTGAGACTTTATATGCTAGTCCTTCTAGATTCTAGGTATATCTCACTGGCTTTAGCGCCCGTTCTCCTGCGTCTACTACGAATCACCAGTACTAGGTCATAGGACGTTAGAGGACCAGATGATTCGTCCTAAGAGGGTGGCTGACTAGACAGTTGGTCCCAGATTGGGCGTTGCGTCTCGAGGTTCTAAGCCCCGAGAAAATGAAAACTTGCTTCATGGATCAATCATCTTGGAATGTTCAGTGACGTGAGTATCTAGAACCAGCAGTAAAACCGACATAGACCGCTACCAATGATATAGACCAGACCTCGGCATTTCCCACAAGAGCCTAGGCTGCATGGAAAGGAGGGGCGCGTTAGCGGTACCTGACAACCCCGGTTGATTAGTAATGCTGCTCTAGTGGCGGCTGTTCTACACATTCCGGGTTGGTGCCCCGGGGAGGCATGTTTCAAGACGAGTCAAGACCAAGCCCACACAGCAAGCAGCAGGCTGGAGGGAATGGTGCAAGCAGCAACCTACCCTTTCCGTCGCGAGCCCGAGGCCCGTGGCCAATGAGCATCACTCCGCAGTCCGTCTCGTCAGTAGACTACACGGCCCCAATAAATGCGGCGAAACCCGAGGAGCGGATGAATAGCCGCTTTCGAGACGCCGGCCGAAACTGGCGGTCCCGATGGCGGGAACGATCGATGATATAAATTGGAAACATCCATACCTCGGAAAAGGCGGACGGACTGACGCGTCTCTCTGCTACCTTCCTAGCCAGATATTGTGCTCATATCTAACCTTTCACTTCTTTTGTCCAAGATATATACTTAAATATACCCCATTCCGACCGACCTGCCTGCCTGTTTGCCTATATAAAGACGGGCAGACAGACAAGGAGAAACGGATAGAGAGATACCTGGATAGAGGTAGAAGCACACACACACACACGCACACACACACAATGGCCCGAGAAAACCTCACCTACGTCCTGGCCGAGCGGCCCAATGACAACATCATCCCCGGCAAGACCTTCAAGGCGCAGCGGGGCCCGGCGCCCACGGCCGACGACCTCAAGGATGGCGAGATCCTCGTCGAGGCGCTGTACCTGTCCCTGGACCCCGCCATGCGGACCTGGCTCAATGGTACGTTTGTCGCAAGAAATCCCCGCCGTCTCCTCGCCTTTGCTATATCGCTTGGCCGCCTGAACGGTTTCTTGATGGAAAGCGGAGGCCATGGAAGGCTAACACGACATACCCCTAAACAGAGAGACGCTCCTACGTCCCACCCGTCGCCATCGGCGAGAAAATGCGCGGCGCCGCCTTGTCGCGCGTCCTCGCGTCGCGCAACCCGGGCGCGAAGCCCGGCGACCTCGTGACGGCCATGTGCGGGTGGACCGAGGTGGCCGTCGTGGACGCGAAGTCGTTCGAGGTTGTGCCCCTGCCGCCCGCGGGCGCGCGCCCCACCGACGCCATCGGCGTGCTGGGGCTTACGGGCCTCACGGCGTACTTCGGCCTCCTCAGGTTAGGCGACCCGAAGCCCGGCGACACGGTCGTGGTGTCGGGCGCCGCGGGCGCCACGGGGTCCGTGGTCGGCCAGATCGCGAAGCTGAAGGGAGCGCGGGTCGTCGGCATTGCCGGGTCCGACGACAAGTGCGCCTGGCTGCGCGACGAGCTCGGGTTCGACGCCGCCCTCAACTACCGCAGCCCCGATTTCGCGCGCGAGCTGCGCGACGCGACGCCCGACTTCATCAACGTCTACTTCGACAACGTCGGCGGCGAGATCCTGGAGCTGGCTCTCGGCCGCGCCGCCGTGCGCGCCCGCTTCGTCATGTGCGGTTCCATCAGCGGGTACAACACGGGCGGCGCCAAGGGCATCCGCAACCTGCCGCAGGTCATTGCACAGCGGATACGGAGTAAGCAAAATTCCCCAATCACATCCATCCTACTCTGGGCATGGCGAGCAGGTTTACTGACTCCGGACGTTCGTTGCGCTGCAGTGGAGGGCTTCATCGTGTTCGACTTCGCGGCCGAGTACGCCGAGGGGCGGCGCGAGCTCGGCCAGTGGCTCGCCGAGGGCAAGATCAAGCGCAAGGATACTATCGTGAAGGGCGGCCTGCCGGAGGCCGAGAAGGCCATCAACTTGCTGTTCGAGGGCAAGAACCAGGGCAAGCTCATGGTCGAGGTCAAGGCGCTCGACGAGGCCGGCGGGGCATCGCGGCTGTAATCGTTTCTCCGTAAGAGAGAGGGAGGGGGGCACAGTTAAGGTGCTGAGGTGCGTGTGGTCGCTGGCGCAGAGTTTGATTGAGTTGTGGGGGTGGTCTGGATGCCAGGGGTCACAGCGCGACCGTTTGGTGACGCGGCTGCTGATGGCGCTGCATGATGATATATGACTTAATTATGAACAACGCGTATACGCGGCCTACATATGGTAACTTGGAGGGGGCAACGGTTATATAGGGATCGCTGTAGAATGTGCGTCAGTCGGACTAACCAGCCTATATGGGACAAATACATATGGAATACGTTTGCCTTAAAGAGGCTTTTCCGATGCATATCCGATCTTTAGGAGAGTACCGCGGAGTTGCGTCTATTGTAGCCGTTGGGATGTCTGGAGCTCGAAGCTCAGGGGACTTTGACGGGCAATTCAACATCAGCTGAGGCGTTGTCGTGTAGGGGCGGAATACGTTCGCGTTTCTTATTCTTTCAGTTGCAGGGACAGGTCCCTGGGATCATGAAGAGTCATTTTCCCTAGGATTGCTTGCAATGTCTTGGTAAACCCTCCAAAAGAAATGTATGGAGACCCACATTACCATTAGCCTTTGTTCGAGTGATAAGGGGGTAAAAGGGGTCAATCATACCTGGCTCGACAACGAAGGCTAGGCACGGCTTTTGATGATCTGATGAAGACACTGAGAATCCCCAGAAAAGCAGGGCCTTAATGCTAGTTGGGGATACGTGGATGTCGCCGGAGTGGGTGACACAAATAAGGAGTCGGCCGGACGACATCGTGGTGAATCGCCAGAGACACGAGGGGTAGTGTCGACAATATAGATTATTCGAATAGATACCTACTCACCTGAACACCTGCTAATCCACGGCACGCTTGGTTACCACTCTCCACGTCGTCTTGAAAACAAAGTTAGTACTCTCTCTGTTGTTGTTCTCTCGAGGTCCCTCAGTTAACTACCCTTTTTGCAGACAAATACATGTCTCGCACCTGGCAACCTCAGGGGACGTGTCTGCTATCAACCCTCTTAAGGCCTTCTTACCCACATACGTACCTGCATCCATCTGCGAATCTCCTCTCTAAATTTTGATTTTCTCCTCCAACTTCTTCCCACCCGCTCTCCGCACATCCTCTCGACGCCCAGAGACACCTCCCTCCACAGAATCATACAGACTCCTGCAGAGCCCAGCGGCGACATCCTGATAACCTCTGATATTTCCGGCTCCTGGAAAAACCCTACCGTCCACGACTTCAAGAGGTAAGAGGAAGCCTTCGCCCTCAGTAACTGGCTGACAACTAATCCGTTCATACAGATAGCCAACCGTACCTGGTTGTATGTATGAGGCACTTGCTTAATATACGACTCCGACTGATAAAGTTCGATAGTGCTTTCCCTCCAGTCTGAGATTATAATCGTGTTGTTGCCGTTGCACGTCGCGAGACATTCTCGAGTTTGTGACGCGCTCCTCTACATGAGGCCGCGCCTGGCCTCGCCACCTTGCCGACCAACATAAGTACATCGCCACAGCTCCTCGGGTACCAAGAGAATCCTGACAACTGACAGACTAATAGACGATACTGCCACCTAGCATTAGTATTAAAGTAGCCTATTCTTGAGCCTTCAGAACCTACAAGTGAGTTTCTAATACCGCTTTCTCTTCATAGGGAAAGGCTGACGAGGCCACCGTCAATATAGACTCGGGTGGCTGAAATAATCCAACGGTTATTGCACATGGACACGATTCAATACCTACCGTCAGGTGCGCGTTACACCGTGGCGCGAAATCCTTCAAACGCACCGAGGTCGGACGCAACAAGCACTCATGGAGGACAGTCTGAAGTGACCGAAGGCACCGAGACCCAGGCGACGTCCTCGATAGCATCATTGTCTCCAGCCCCACAGGAAGTCAAGTACCTCCAGGTTCAGGACTTCATCCACGAACACGTCGAAAAGTATCGGGTAGAAATGCCAGCCATTCGACACTGCTTCTCCTTGCTGACCCGAGGCAGAGGCCGTCTCTACTTCACGCTCGTCCAATCCGCGCGTAAGCTGGTTCCCGGCCGCATTATTGAGACGAAGGGAGATATAGCTCCTATGCTCCTCCCTTACGAGAAGATCCTCAAGCTGAACGGCAAGGTCGAGGTTAAGCTCAGTCCTCGTGGCAAGGCACCTGTACGCGCGATCAAGTGTGTTGACACGATCTGGGACAGCTGGGGACCAGCGAGCCGTATCTATAATTCACCTTCTGTAAAAGTGGATTTCAAGCGGGACTTATTCTATTTCGACTACAAAAAGTATCGCCCCCGCCACGGTGGTCGGGTTTTCGGTTACGACTGGTTCCGGTTTGCCTATGACCAGTTCGACGAAGAATCAGCTCCTGACCTGGAGCCCGGTCACTGGATTGAGCACATTGAGATACTCGCCTTGCGGATTCCGGAGAATTACGGACAAAATCGCTGTGAAGATGAACTCGATGACACGCTGCCGTTTGCTGTTGATTGTTCGTCTGAGTCTGATTACGAGGCAGACGATAATGCTGGGGAACTCGATGTAAAGGAGAAGAGAGCAAGTCACCGCAGAGAGGTTGGAGACGACGAAGACCATTGGACTGACCACGAGGAGAATGCGCACCGCTCCCAATGGCTACACCACCCGAATTTCGACGAAGATAAAGTGCAGTGGACGGCGGAGCCCGAAGAAACGGTATATAGATTTCACGGACCGCCACTGACCGTATACATCACGGACCTCGACCGCCGGACGCTGCGCCGGATGAAAAGCCTCAAGAAGGTCCTGCTCGTCACCTCGTCTGCCCGAATCCACGAGCTGAAGGACAAGCTGCTTAAACCCGAGAACCAGGACCGGGTACTCGCGGCTTCGGCGTTTGTGGAGGCGGAAGAACTCCAGACCGACGCTCGTAAGACGGTGCTACAGGGAGCCGGTCCTTACAAAACCGCCCTGGAAGCTCTCTTCAGAGAAGTCGACAAATCGGTCGAGATCCGGGCTGTCATGGATATTCCCTCGTGCTACCTTCCTGAAGATGTTCCTCGCCCAACCAAAGTATCCCGCCCTGATGGACTTTTGCTTGAGGCGCTCATAGAGGATCTTACTGCATTGGGTGTTAACTCCAACGCTGATTCCGCATCGGGTCCTAGTCTCGCGTCAGGTCTTAGTCTTGCATCAGGTCCTAGTCGTGCATCGGGTGCTAGTCTTGAATCGGGTCCTAGTCTTGCACCGGGTCCTCATCTTGCATCAGGGCTTTATTTTTCATCTGGCCCTTATTTTCCGTTGGGTCCTAGATCTGCATCGGCTCCCCCGAGCCCCAACGACGGTTTTGTACACCCCTGATCTTTTGGGTGGCTGTAACGTCCTCCGAAGTAAAACCGATACAGCAAGTCGATTTAGTATGTTCATCACGGAGAGGCCGCCGCGTCGACTTGTTGGGGTTGATGGAGCGCTTTTTCGGGTTGTGGGGTTGCAGAGTGTTTTAGCAACTCATCCAAACACAGACAGGACAACTTTGTTGATACTTACTTTCCTTTTCCGTTGTTCGACGAGGGATATCACCCCAGAGGACTGCACCATAGCCCATAGGATATTGTATCCCTCTGCATGTAGTATTCTTTTCCGTTTTTCTCAAGCACTTGTAGCGATTAGGTTTTGTTAGATCTGTTAGATAGATCAGGGTACCTCCCTTGCTTCTGCAATGAAACTCTTTGATAGACTACACTAATAGACTACACTAATAGACAAATGTACTGTGAAATCTCCAGACCTGCGAAGCAGTTCTCGCCACCAGGCCTAGGGTAACTTGAAAACTCCTTGGATCGGTTGTTCTTCACCACGCAGCCTGAACATTCGGGCCTCAACTCTAATACAAACAAACCTTATCATCATCCATTATCACAGGCAACAAAGCCGCAGTGGGTTGTTGTACGAGTGAGTCATTTTGCACGGTTGGGGACTACTCCTCGCTACTGCCTACCACTATCCTGGCAGGTGAACTGAATGGAATATGGGCTCCTGGAGAAGACTACCCCCAATATGTTGACCGAAAGCTGACTCAATACGGCCCTAGCTTCACTCCAGCCATCCATCATCGCGCAGGGGAAACCAATGGGAACATACCTCTTCTCTCGGAGGCCGAGGTTCTCTAGCTAACGGCGAAGAAATTCACTTCCCCCCTACGGCGCGGCCGAGGAGCTGCGCAGCCATTGCCAGTCCGGGTGTCCCGCAATTGAACCGGGGATCACCCTCGCACCCGCTGTGCGCTTTGTCCATCGCTTCGATCAGATGCGCGTCGATTGTTTGGGTAGGCGGATTACGAGAGATTTGCAGCGGTAACACGTAAGGGAAGGGGTATGTGGAGAATGATGCACATCGTCCGTCCGGGTGCTCCTTTGGCGCCCCTCCCCTTTTTCTCGTTTGTCTCTCTCTCTCTCTCTTCTTCTCCTCTCTTGGGAGCCGAAGTGGGCAAGGTGGTTGACAAAATAATTGTCATACTCTAACAGTACTTATTTTTACTTCTAGAGATAACTACGCCGTAACCACTTATTCTGAACAAATAAAGACGGGAGATATTGTCTCCGGACGTCAGAGATTATGGTAATAATTTTAGTTACTTTTCACTCGCTTTTGTTGACAGGCGGTTGTTATTTGAATCTTGAGTATTCTAGCAGTACGATAATTTTTTGGTCAACCACTCCTCGGCAGCCCCAACACGCGGCCTGGCCGAAGGATTCACAGCCAAGGAGGTCGGTCCGAAGCTAAAGGATAGGTAGGACACGTGGTAGCTTTTGAGGGCCTTGAAAATAAGGGGCATGTCTGTATAAGAACTAGGCTTGGAAGACTTAATAGGCATAATATTACGGGAGAGGCCGCTCTCCGAGATCGCGCGAATCGCGTTGACATATGACTCGTAACATTACCAAGGTGGATTCGTGGCGAACCCAGGGTTACTGCAGCGTCCTGCCTGACTACGACTCCGATTTCTCCCACTTGCAATATACCGTGTCCGCCCACCCGTGCCGCGACTCTCATTGATCCAGTCTCCTACGCATCCACACAGCGTTTGCCTTAACGCAACCTCAGTGGTGAGATGAGCAGAACTATGTCTGAGAGCGGAATGCTTGACATTGATCCCAATCGAAAGTAGCTCCATGCATCCGCTCGAACATGGTCGACCCTAGTGACGAGGCGTATAGCACACTCGCCTATTAGCATTGGCTATAATGTCCTCCACCTGGGAAGCTGGGTTGAGCACAGAAATTATGAACGACGAGAACTGCCCGCAGATAAGTAAAGACACGAGAAAGCTACATGAATTATATGTTCACTTGACTTCGTACACAACGAAATAGGAGGGCCAAAAAGCTTCCCGGGGGATATCGACGGCGGTGTGGATAATGCCACCCGCATATGATCCAGCAACGACTTCCAAAGTAAATAAGACACAATGTATTAGACTCAGAGTTCAACCAGCTAATTGGACCGAACAAGACCAGCGGACCCTGCTATAGAGAGATCCTTCGGCGACTAAGACATACCTGTGACGGCTTGGTTTGACTTAATTCCCCGATAGATACCGCACGCATCTAGACGCACTATACCGGTAGGACTGCCGGTCTCTGCAGAGCTTCCGGGAGCGCCGGGGGAAGATTGGGACTCTCCGCTGTCTTTCCATTAGAATATCTGCATTGTTTTGGCGAGGGCGCACCGCATAGCTTAGCGACACAGACGCGGGAGCGTCGCATTGCATTCCCTTCCGGGACGACGCCCCTAGCGTTTGTCCCTTTCCGGGATCTCATCTCGATAGTTATGATACGACGCGAAGTGTCACTGGGCGTAGGATTTCGCATCAGGGGTCTAATTACGGTAGAGATGAATACGCCGCAATCCGGAATCGACGTCGCCGTTCCCCTGGTCGCCGGGGCGCCCCGGCTCACCGGTCCGATCAACGAGCCAGGCAGGCACGGCTTGCTTGCGTACTACCGAGGCTTTCTCCATTGGGTAATCACTAAGAGGGGGGTATCCCGGGACGCGGATCATGGCCAGGATCATGGGTTGTATACCTATGCCCCTCCCGCGGCTCAGCCGCAATGATTACGAGCAAACCTTGGCGCTAGCCTCATTCGAGAAGGTAGCAACGACGAAGAGCAAAGGACCGTCCCGTCGCGCTGTCAAACGGCGGAGGGGACTTACAGACAAAGGAAAGGAAAATGAAGACGGCGATGACGGTTCAGCTGTAGTAGATCGAGTGGCACCACTGTCTCTCTGGCTCTGGCCATCCACCGAGACCACAACAAACGGGTCGGGAAACTTGGTCAATCGGCTAGGCAATGAAAAATCGACCGTAGACTAATACATCTGTGGTCAAAGCGGGCCTGGCGTCAACGACACACATCACGATACACCAGATGGACATTCGGTCCCGCGTTGCCATTCAGTAAATCCCCTATAAACCCGCAATAGGCCCCTCACACCTCCGTGAGCCGAAAAGAGAGAGAATAGGTGAAAAAGGAAAGGAACGATCCATCCCCCGTTTTCGTGCTTTCGCCTGCGTGACGCAGAGGGCACGAACAAGAATAGAGCTATGAAACGGCCCTCCTGGGGCTGGCGGGCCAACAACACCAGAACTGTTTACCAAGCCGAATCTGCGTACGTACGTCAAAAGACGGAGCTAGAAGGTTTTGGATTCTGCATATATACGGAAGTGCACTTCATGTCGAGACTTATTACTGAGCAGCCCTATGAGCTGCGTCTCTAGTCTAGTAGTGCTTGCGAGAGCGCGGAGGAAGAGAGAAAGTTATGGCAGCTCGACTGGGAGGAGAATTCCCCGCATGTTGGGACGCTGGGGAGTTTTCTTTCAAAACTTTTTTTTTCATTTTTCATTTGATCACGAGCCGATTGGTTGCTCCACCCCCAAGCGGTGCATAGCGATGCACGTATGTACCTCACGACCGTTTCAGGTTACCCAGCTACTTTAGGCGCATATCTAAATTACTTCTCCGCTTTCTCTGCCGAGGAAGCTTCAGCAGCATAGGCGCTTATCAAAGTGGGACACACCAAGAGTGCGCGCGGCATCTAAGTCAGCTCCGCGCGGTTACATTCGGGGGAATCCTCACCCCCTACGGTGGAGTAGCGATGAAGGGCGAGGAGGAAGAAGGACGAGGGTGAAGAATTATACCGAAGGCCGATTGAGAACGAGGTCCGAATTGATAGGGTAGTATTTCTCCACAGTGGTCTCTCTTCGTCGAGGAGCATAGGTATGGTTAAAATAGCGTGTTCATGACCCTGTTCCTATAGCAGCGAAGACCGCCAGGCGACCAGTAGCAAGCCTTCGCTTTGTGAAAGGGTCACAAAGAGATGGGGACTCTCCGTCATAGTTTTGGGGTTAGATTTCGTTTTCCATGTTTCGATGTCGACTGCCAGTGTAAATTTCTGACGGCTCATTTTATACTGAGCTCGTAAAGTGGACACATATGTCGATCCTATGGCTGGCCTTATGTGCTCAAGGGAGTACTAGTCACATAACGACGTCCTGTTACGCTGTTCTAAGGAGCTGCAGCCATGAGGTCTGATAGCTTCTCATTCATCTTGACTTCCTAGCGCTGGACTTCGCGATGACTGGTTCGCATCTATGTTAGAGAATTGCACTTACTAAAGACGAGCCGGTCGTCGGTGTGCGACGAAGTACACCAATTCTATACTACGACTAGCAGAGCCCCATATGCGTGTGATATGCTGGTTAAGGTGGCTGACAAAAATATTTGCATACTTTTAAGATGCTCCAGGTTCAAACAACAGGTACTTCTCAACCAGGTAAGGTATAAATAATCGAAAATAACTTAACAATCAATTATCAAATATCCGGTTTTTATTTCTGAAGAACATGCAGTTGCTTCATAATTAACCGTGGAAGTAAAGGCATGCATGTAATACTGGAATGTGAGAGATTTTTGGTCAACCAACTTACCGGTATATACCGGTAGGCTAAGGAAGGGCCAACCTGTTGAGGTTAGGGCTCTGTATGAACGCACGCTATGCAAAATCCAGCCTGCAGATCGTCGGCGCTATGGAATGCGCCACGAGTGACCATACCGGCAGTAATGGCGCCTAACCTTGATAGTCGGTACAGATGCATATGCAGGTGACCGGATAGAAATCAATATACCAACCTGCGGGGCTCAAACGCCCAACTGGCCTTCTAGGCCCGACTCTTTGAACAATCGCCGATTTATTCGATGCGAATCAAAATGGCGAAAGCAGCGGAGTCGGTGCACTCGTGTCCTCCACCGTCCGCTGGTTAAAGCCGCGAACTGCCAGGGCTGCCCAATAGTCTGGGAGTTTAGTTCACTGGCGGGAGATCTGCAGATAAGCGGGGACGCGCGCTGATGGCCTGAACGGCTTTGGAGACAAGGGACTATCTCAACCTCCGAAGACCCGGAAAGCTTGCCCTTGGAGAGGAAAAGCCACTGCCTGTGCGAGCAACGTTGGCACGGGCACTAGAGTTAAGGGGTCGGATGTCGTTATTGTATAGAGAGCGGTAGGATTGATTACATCGACAGCCACCGGCGGTCGTACTTCTAGTTTTGCCTGATTAGGCAGCGGTGAACCGTCTCGGCGCCGATGAGGACCGCTGCTCCCAGTTGAGCACTCGGTGCGCACGGCTTACGGCCGGCATCGAAATTAAGAGTCCATCAAGGTAATGGAAATCATACTTGTAGTCAGGATGAGCCTTGAGCCCTGACTTGGGGGTCGGATATTCCTTGCCAGATGGGGCTTTTCATCTAGTAACCCCTGACCGTACCGTGTTCCTGGTTGCGACCAGAGAGGACTTGCAGATATTTCTTCTACCCCCGGACCTCGGGAGTCTCTTTGGGGCTTGCTGCAGGAATGCCCCGGACCCCGTGTCCATGGATAATCCTGGCAAAGCTGCAGCGACAGCGGGAGGACGATGGAAGCGCTAGCCTTGCATGGATGATGGGCTTTGCTAACCAAGCTGTAGGCGCATCGCATCGCTGCAGGGTTTCGCTCCTTTCAGCTGGGGGGGAAGAAAAATGAAAAGGAAAGGGATAATTAAGCTGCAATGTCACGTGCGGCGTACTATAATTTTGTGTCTAGGGCAGGTGATCCTCATTCATCTCCAGTCATCGTTGGTACTGCGACAGCTTGGCTACGGAGTTCTCGTGCCCGCGGTCGAACGCCATCGTTAACGTTTATATGGCGTCGAAATGGAGAGTTGGGATATCTTGGTGCCCAAAGCGTCGCGTAACAAGAAGAAATGCACAGAGGCGCAGGCTAAGAAATGTCAAGTACCTCGGGCCGAAGAGAATTAAATGAGATGGAAGGACTGGAACGGGCGATTCATGGATTTCGATCCGTTTCAATCCCCAGCCCCACCCATCGATCTCCCAATGCGTATATGAAGTGCTTGGTACGAATTAGGCCGGGTTCGGTTTTCATGGGGTCAGCGACCTGTATGTCGAATAGGCAGACATCGCATCACGGCGTGACGCTAGACCGTCTACTGACCTGATCCTGCGATACGTGTTTCTGCGGACAAGCGAGATTCTCGGTTATCTTCCTGCGATTCCTTAGGCAGTCCGCAGCTTTATTTAAGATTAATCATCGAGAAGCACCAAGACTTGCCCAAGGTGAGCCTAGCTGGATATGTCTAACCCGAGGTCAGGAAGCTCGGCCCTACCTGTAAGGGAGGGCGAACATTGAGATGATTCTACACTCCAAGAACCCGTACATGTTTATGTTGACTGAGTGAATTGCTTGTGGTTTATGATGGCGATATCCGTCCCAGCTATCAGATGGAAAGGAGCCATCATTCTGTAAGTCGTCGACGATAAGATAGAAGATGATGACCGAAATTGGACGAAGATACGGTTTTGAAAAAAAGCATCTGCATGGGTCTAACACTCATATGCACGGGTCCGTGGCTTAGAGATTAGGAAGGATGTACCTATAAGTTCCCTATAGGAGCTAAAGTTAGCATTCCTTCTAGCCTACATAATAGTACAGCCTGGTTATAACCGTGCAGTAGTTGCAGGGGTGTGGGATATGTACTGACCTATGAGACAGGTTATTATATTACTGCGTACGTTACGGGCCCTACGGGCTCACTCACGGAGCAAAAGGTCAGCGACCAGGCTCATCAGGTCCTCGTGATTCTATCTTGTATCGTATAAGAGGGAGCCACTAAACGACGCGTCGTATGCGGCCGGCAGTGACTACTAGCTAGGTAGCTCCAGCCCTGGCAGGCTGAACCTATGGCCTGCAGACAATGAGCGGCCCGGGCGACTAGGTATCGAGTTTTGAGTCAATTGTACCAAGAAGGGAGGAATCAACGTCCACTTGGTAAGTGCAAGCTGTACAGAAGAAACATGCTGCTGCCACGGCTGGTGGTTGTCCAGCGGATCAGGAGGGCTCAATACACCGTTTAAATCATACTATGGTGATGATACAGACATTGGGCCTATAGATGGGAACCGGAGGGCAATGACGTAGCGAGAACTATGCGGCCATTTTCCTTCTCCCTATCGTATCTGAATATGTACGTGCGATCTGCCAATTGTGAAAGACTATGTAGGTTGGGATGAATGTCCCTTGGTGCATAGCGCGGTGTGACCCCCAGGCCGAGATGTGCCGGAGATTCGATTTCATGATAATGCCCACAAGGGTTGGAGGAATCGGAATTTCCCCTTAGGTCTAGTCAAATAAGACGGGAGGTAGGAAGTAATTCATGAAATATGTTCAGGGATCATAATGCATAGTACTGCCTCTCTGAACAACATGGGCTAGCCATACCCGTCCAATGCTTTTTTATGTAGATGCGCTATCAACCGCAAAGCACGACGACAACTCTTGTGTATGCGGGGTATGTATCTCTGTGTCTGAACCTGTACTACGTAGCACAATTGCAGTTGCACCTATGAGCAAGGTGGTGGTTAGGTACACTAGAGTAGATCGAGGCCGTTAAGATTGGCAACCCCTCTTGTCATTGGGGCGTTGCAGATGGGGCGCCATCGCAATTGGGTAGCTTCGTCCAGCTTCCCGCGTCAATGATGCCATAGCTGTGCGAGCAATACCCGCAGCGGGTGAAGCCGGATCCGCCGGATCTGCCGGTACTGGGAAGCGGCTTGCGGTTGAGCCGCACCTGGAGTAATAAGTTGTCAGACATGGCCGGGCGCCCCCCGTGCCGTTGTATCGGCGGCGCATCGAAGCAGCGTGATGACCCTGGGGTCCCCGCGATAGGGCGGCGGCAACTCTCATCTCACGAGGGGCCTGCGAACGACGGCTGCACGATAAAAGAGTCATACACACCTAACAGGACGAAGAATATACCGGGATGGTTCCGGGCGACAAAGGGAGAAACAGCTTCGCTCTCTCTCTTAAAAGATGCATGCGCGTGTCTCCCGCCCCGTTCCGGAGAGCCGTGAGAGGCCATATCGTTCACTCGATCCAATTGCTTCTCGCAGGTGGGGACTCGGCGCTACACGAGGCGCAATATTGGTCCGGCAATCAATTATATCATTCATCAAAAACACCCTTGCTTGCTGTCGCTGCCCGACTTCATGAGCCGCAGTTCTGCTGAGCATTCCTTTGGACGCCATTTGGAACATGTGGGTTTCGCTCGCTTTGTCATTGCTTCCTGGCGGGACCGGCCCCAGGAAATGCGTTGATTGCTGCTCGGTCTCATCTTGGCATGATCCAGCCCTTTTTTCTGCCACCGTACCCAGCCAACTACTACGGTTCTTAGAGTTAACATCTTCCGCAATAAAGTTATCCTTGTATTGGAAATTCGGGGGACGCGGGACTGCGGAACCCACATAGGGAATACAACCATGCGGTTTGTCGCAAGTCTGGCTTCTCCTTTGGCTTTCCTTTTCAGTTTCATGCTCAGTTGAAAAAGGCCCAGTCAGCCTCAGGACATTCCTGCGGCATTCGCGTGCCGTGGCATATAGTAACACACCCCCGTTATTGTATAAAGGTCTTGTAATTTTCATTCGGATCTGTTTCCCATAAATTATGTATCTTCTTGCCTAGCCTCCAGGTGACATCGCATCAAAACCCGATAGACGGATGCAAAAGACGGGATGCCACAATCATCCCACGAGCTCTGCAAGTACCAGGGCCCACATACAACAAAACCGGGGGACGCTGCACTTAGCAACTACGAGCCATCTCGAATTGGGCTTGGCTCATGGGCTCATCCATCTCCCCTACCATTGAGATTGGCATTCCTAGCCAGCGTCCGCCCGCCGAAGCTTTGAAGGCCGGACAGTCACGATACTGCGGGGAACCTTGTTACTCGCCGAGTCGCCGGACGAAAATGTGACCTTCGGGATTCTCTCACGAGGGAGCCCATGGCGATCTCTTGAGTGAGGCCGAGGTATCTGACAGGTATCGGAGGGGCAAAAGTCGGGACTCTTATAGGTGGTCCTCCGGGAGACATCTGCCCGCCATGTAAGCACAGGTCTCGGGCCGAAGGGAGGATGCGACGACAGGCACCCTTAACCACTTGAAAAGATCCAAGTCGGTCGCTGACGGTAGCATTGATAAATGACACCGGCTCTCTTGGTAACACGAAACGAACATAAATACAATGCCATAGCCGGGCGCATAACATATGACGGGATTGCGGAAGGTCGGATCTGCTAGTTGTTACCTACCTTTACTTAGGAGGTAGTTAAACAGTGTGGCTACGATGAGGCGCTAGAAGGAAGACATGCCGGTGAATGGCTGCAAGCCCGATGTCGTCACCGCATTCAGATTACCTAATAACATAGCCTCGTGAAGCTAGGTACGCAGCCCTGGAGGTAATATAAGGATTGTTGGCGATTGGGATTCCTTCCTTAGCCCGGTATGTAGGAACAGAATTTGTGACATTACTGTTTATCCAATGTATACCCCTATGTGAGAAAGGCATCGATACCAATCGCTGCAAGCTTTACGCGTTAAAACCATTAATACCCTGTGTAGGGTGTTAGTGACGTGGAGTATATACATGTACTGTATGTAGTCGTGTATTTGTTTATCACTATATGAGGTGCTGTAAGGTGGGTGCGGTGTGTAAAGCATCCTGAAAGCAGGTATATAAAGTTGAATACGTCTGCATGCATGCATGCATGTATGTATGTGTGTGTGGATAGATGTTTGAAGCCGCATGAAATATGAAACAAAATGTAATATATGTGTGCACGCATTATACATGCTGTGTGTACATACACGTTATGTACGAAGCATTGATGCCCGCCAGTCCAACCTGGAACCAGATTTCCAGGGTGCATCTGCGGGGGTTCGGAAGTGAGATCCGGGATCTCCGACCAATTCACTTAGCATGGGCAGTCAAACCTTTCCGAACTCCGCTGTCTCAAGCCGGTACCTATTTTCTACACCAGTCGTTCCAGCCGTATAATCAGCATGCATCTACTTCGCGCCAGCCCTGTCCGTATTAATAGCATATATGATAGAGGAGGATAGGGATGTCGATGGTCGGGATTGCGACGTTCCCCGCTGCCATCAGCTCCCAACAATCGATGCAGTACACTACGGCGGCACATGGGTTCAATCGAGCGCCCCCAGCCACGTCCACCATGTCGAATCGTCAATTGACCGGAACTAGACGCTCTTTGGCAACCCTATTGCGAATTCTCATTTCCTCATACTGGCTTAGTGCACTGATGGGGAGCAGGGCTGGTACAACTGCCATAATACTACTACCAATATCGCATCCGCCATGATTACAACATCAAGGGCCATATATATATATTAATAAAGTGTCTTTTGCGGGCCGCCCCAAACCACCGATGTATAACCCTGACTCTGACCCCCGTACTGGCAGCTTGACAGTATGTTTAAAACCAGAAGTACCATCCTTAATCCTTTAGCGGGGTCGATTTTCCGGAGGTAACGATGATTACGGCTAGGTTGCCAGAAAGCGTTTAGCCCCCTTCGATTAACGATTTGACATGATGGACGTACTCGGTGGCTTGGCGCAATCAACGTACAGATGGGGCCCAATCGAACCATAACCCCCACGATGATGATATCATTGGAGAACGCATTTGCTAGGTACCTTATAAAATATTCTAACGGCTTACTTAAGGTTTGACCTGGCTATGGAGAGGCATTATGTTTCACCGAGACACGCTTTATCTGCGCAACCATTCGTACTTTCTGTTAGCCAGCCTGTCAACATCAACAAGCCCCGGTGCTATACGAGCCTCGAGACTGCTAGTTTCTTTAGCAGCTGCCGGACATACAAAGAAATTGTTCAGCCTCGGATTTTATCATGTGTCGCTCTGTACTATAGGTCTTCCATGTTGCAACCCTGAGACGGATTGGTATCTCGACTTTTTATTTATCCGCACCACCACTCATATGACACTGGACTTGCAGTAGGGCCTGACCTGGCTCCATCCGGACATCATGCTAGGTCGAGCCGCAATTCTTTTCGGCGTGGACTATCCCGGAATGCTACGTTTGGAAACGGAACAGCGTTGCATTGTGTTCTGCACATAGCTTTGACGTGCTTTCCTTTAGATGCAGAAGCGGCGGCTTCTAGAACCCAACATATGCATGGATGAAGACGGATGGTTTGGCTTGCGGATTCATTTCCACAAGCTCCTCTGCTGAGCAAATAGCGTCTTCCCACTACCTTACTGCACATATGTGTCTGAGGTTGAAGTACGGTTGGACACATATGGATATAGCGATTAGTTAACGTTACCATGCTCGGCTCTCAGGGTATTGGCCAAGTACTCGCTGGTCGCCCCAAGGGTCCCGCTACTGCAGAGGCTCCCACTAAGATCATAAGGTGGAGGTGTCTATGGGGTCTGCGAGGGGAGCAACATGGGGTCGAGAGGTGCCAAGGACCAAACCCCCCGTCCCAGTTGAATCCACCATTGTTATGTCCACTCTTCGCCAAACCCTGGACCTGTCCGGGCCCGTATCTCTCTGCCGCCTCGTGTCGCTATTCGTCGGCTCCTTCATGTGCGAGTGACCTACCGGAAGGCGGCTGTACCCCAGGGACGCAATTGCGACTCTCGACGTCTAGGCGTGGAAGTCCGAAGTAGGTTATGAGTCTTTACGAACTTCACCCAATATCGACTCTTAGGTATGTACGTCTTATGCATTCCTCATCCTCTTCGGGCTCCTTGCAAGCCTCAATACCCTGCGGTTGGTTTCTCCCCGAGCAACAAGGGCTCGAAAGTTGGAGTGGAGCACCTCGCCTCCAGAGTCGAGGCATTGCGCTCCTCATCGCCTTCTCATCCCTCCTTCAATTCGTCCCAACCCTGCGCGTCTTTCTGTCTAATTAACCTATTACTCGTACTTGCATACGTACATTGATGTGCATCTTCCGCCCCATCGTGGTGTCCCGCTAGCGGGCCCACGATAGCACATCCACGAGCTAAATAAGACCTCTCCACTTCTACCAACGTTCATCAAACCCTTCTTATCCTGTTGGTCTCACCCTCTCTTGCGGTCGGTGAGAGAAAAGTTCTCTGTTGCTGCAGCTCCTCGGACCGTACCTAAACGATCACTATTACTATCGCCATTCGCTTTTCCCATACCCAATTAACTGCTTAGACAGCCGATGTAGGCTTCGGTCTACGTTCTCAGTGGGGCCGTTTTGAATCAGCTCAACGCCATCTCCGCTTCTGTGTTACACCCACGTCAGAGGAGAGCCTGGTAGCTTTGAGGCAGGCTACGTAGCGCTTCTCGCGTCCGTTATCCTACCTAGTCAAGTTCCCTTTCGTTCTATCACAGCCGACTGCTAGAGAACGGTGCTTCGCTACCGCTTCTCGTAGGAATGGTCTCGTTAGTTGCGAGCCATGCACTGCCAAATGTCGTCCATCGTGCCGGAGGATCGGAATCTGACATGGTCGGGCAGTCATAGCATGCCCTCGGAGGGTGGTTCGTCAATGGTTATCTCTCAGTCCCCATTATGGACAACCTCGGCAACGACTGCTAGGATGGACACGGGCCAGCTGTCTCCTATAAGTACCGAATGTGATGCTTCCGTACACGAGAGGGCGACCGATGCTGCCCTCCCACCGAGGATACACTCGGCTGCGTCTTCGTGTGCAGACTCTTGGAGCACGAGCTATAGCGAAGATGTCGAAACGGGGGACGCCGAGCAAGAGACGCAATGGGAACACAGCTCGGATGAGGTGTTGGCCTTGCCCAAAATAGAGCCTTCCGAGGATGACAAGTTCAACTTGAACAACATCAAGGAGGCGCCGCGGCTAGGAGGATCGGAATCTGAAAGCGGGGTGCAGTTCCAACCAAAAGCTAAACGGCCAAGAGGCCGACCGAGGAAGCATCCCGTCGCACAACCGACTGTGACTAACAAAGTCGCGATGGGGCGATCGAAAACTGGATGTCAGTAGTGCATATGGTCCCCAACCCATTTTGTCACGGTTTGGCCCTGGGACGCTAGGTTTCCCAACGCGGAAATGTTTCTCGTCTCTTGGTTCGAACCGGAGTGCAGGCTTCATCTTTCTTAGTCTAGCTACTGATGGGGTTGTAGGCATCACCTGCCGGAAACGGAAGAAAAAGTGTGACGAAGCAAAACCGCGATGTAAGTATGAACCGCTCTAGCCTTGACATACTGTCTAACGCGTCCGAGGCATGAACTGCGAGAAGAATGCTGTGGTCTGCGAAGGATACCACGAGAAGCAGATATGGAAGAGCGGGAGGGAAAAGGCGGAAGAAGGTACTCGCTACGACTCGACTTTTGGATTTCCGTACTTAACCCGAGACTTAGAGCAAAGGATGAAACAAACACGTCCACTTATTACTCTACGGCCGATTTTCCAGGGGGTCGAGACACCGGAAGATATAGTGTTTCTCGATCACTATATGAATTATGTGAGCGGCGTGCTCACCGTGGAGAGTGAGCACAAGAACGCGTTCAAAGACATGCTGCTTACCATGGCTGTGGAGAATGGTGGCCTCATGCACTCGATCCTTTCGATGGCCAGCCGTCACATCGACTACGACGCTCCGTATGGCAAGAAGATATTGGAGACGCATCCCAGGGTCAGCTTAGCATCGCTACTCGAGCGGTCCGAATTCCACAACACAGCGGCGATAAAGAAGCTCCACGAGGACATAGACCGTGAGCGAAAGAACGATGGCAATGGTGCTGGGGTGAACCTCTCCGTTCGCTATGGTCAGATGCTCTGTCTTCTCATTCAGACCGTGGCGGAGGGTAGTCGTAGCGGCGAACATCGCGTCCATCTTGAGGCTTATAAGCATCTCATGGCCCACAACCCGCCAACCGACTCGGCGTTCCTCATCTTCATCACCGAGTTCTTCCAATATCGAGTCTTCGCCGACGAATTGATACACTACCCCGTCATGCACAAGCCGCGCTTGGCACTGGAGGATTGGGTACCCTGGCTACCGATCGAGCCAGCGCGACTTATCGGCATTGGCGACGGCTTATTCCATTACTTATGTCAGATCACAACCATACGGAACGACATAAGAGCGAACATGGCCGCTGGCATTGATCCTCCTTTCAATTACCCATTGATATATAGAACCGTCCCTATCTATAAGGCACTTGAGGAGTGGCAACCCCACTGGCCGCCAGGGGACAGCCGCGACCGAGTTGGTCTCCTTTACAAGAAGATGGTGTGGATATACTTGCATAGAACAATACACCCCCCATCAGCCTCGTCGCCACCACCACCGGCTCCTCTTAATTGTTCAACGCAGAGGCTTGCACCCACCGCCTCCCAGTCTCAATCGATGCTACAGCAGCAACCAATGCACACGCCGCCGACCGATCGGCCAAACAGTGGTCATAGCACACCGTCTCGTGCCGATTCGCCTCCTCCCATCCGAGTACCTCCTCACCATGACCCCGGTCTAACGGTCGCTGTCGACGAGTGCCTAGATATAATAGGTTCCTTTAAACCCAGCGACCCAGTTCAGACTCTGCTCCTTGTGCCTTGCCTCATCATCGGCTGCGCATCCTTTGCTCCCGACCAACGAGGAAGGATCCGCGTAGCGGTGCGTGCCGTCCGTGGTTACACAGGGTTACGCAATTGCGAGCTCGTCCTGGAGGTTCTCGAGGAAGTCTGGAAGCTTATGGATGTTGGCGACTGGGCTCGTGTCTGGGACTGGCAAGGCGTCGCGAGGAGCCTCGATCTTGACTTTTCGTGCGCTTGAGCAGCTCACCACATCCCCTTGCAGACTTTGAAGCCTCATATATCGTTTCTGGCGTGCTTTTGTTAATCCACGCTTTCGCTGCCCAGTCATGCATTGACATCCGTTGCAGATAGGCTTGGTAATGCCTAGGACGTCAACGGGCTAATATCTATGTCGACGCGTACTTCCCTCTCTTGGAACCAACCACCCCGTATACGCGGGCGATCACCTCGTTATTCGATACCTCCTCACATATCTCCACACATTGCAGCCCGTCTAAGAGGCAGACAGATCCTATGGCCCACCTGCGCAGAGACTGGCTGGCCGCCGATCTGAGCAAGTCGCTTGCTAGCTGGGACCTCATGCATCATCAAACATACCCATTTACATTATCCTGCCATTTTGACTATCGCAGTCGTCGCGAATAGACCGTCTGACAACACTAAGGTACCTTATACCCGACTTGCTGTTGCTGTTTGGATGACTATGTCAAATTATATATCCAACCTTTTACCTTGTTTAGCGACAAGATGAACGACGCTTGACTCTTCAGTCCTTATCATTAATAAGGGTTAATGTATGAAATGAAGGCGCTCGGTCGACAGGGCTCCTTTCTACTACTCATCTTCAGAGACCCAGGGGCTCGCTGTCGCCACTGGGACGAACTCGGTGCTGCAGATTCTGATTCTCATGTACCATAATTTCTGGATTTATTTTTGCGTCAGGCGTTATATAGGGCTCCGGGATTGCAACTGGGAGAGGCCCATGGCGGGATGGGCTTGCAGGAGGCTTGAGTCATTTAATGCATACCCCGCGGCGTTCCTGTTGATCTCTTTCCGATTGTCCCATCTGCTGTCTCGCTGTTACTGTTTTCTCCGCGGAGGTATCCACACCACAATGCATATAAATATATACCATAAAATTGGCGAAGTGTCACCATGGCCTGGCAGAGGAGGCCTGCGGCGTTGAATACAAATTTTCTTGAGAGTTTCGAGGCTCTCTTTCCGGCGCACACCGACCGCTCTTGTTTATGATATCATTCTATTCCGTGAGGTCTATTAAGTGCGAACTCCTATATGCCGACCCCGTCTAGGGTCTTCCGTCAACCATGTAGTGTCGTGAGTACCTCATATGGGAATCCAATGAAATGAAGACCAGCCGCGTACGTAAGCCTGCACGATGCGGGATTAGCACTAGGACAGCTCCCGGTCTATATCACTCGCCGCGCCTAAGCCTGCTGATTGATATCACTCAAATCGTCCATCTTGCTGCTGCTCACTTACTGTGTACGTGTGTCAGGGGCGGGCTAATCCAGGAAGAAGTCGTTTAATATGCTCCCCGGGCCTTCCTGTGGGGCTGGGGCTTATACGTCGATTCACCTGAGATGGAGCAGCATCCTTCGACACAATTAACCCGAGATGGCTCACTCAGGACAGAGCCAACCGCGAGAGAAAGTCGAGGCCGCAGCCACAACCACGCGTTGCCTTTTCGACCGTCGGGGATCTTCCGCATACGGTAGTCTCCGGTCTCAACATCTTACCCGCTCGACGTCGCCGCCGCGACGCAGGGCATGTGTCGTCGATCCGGGACGGTCGTATTCCGAATTTCTTCCAGCGCGGCGGTGGGTCTCCACCGCCGTGTGAATGCGACTGGGACCGGCCCCAGAAGGGAGTAAGCGCCTCGGCGGTCGCATGAGGAACGACGTGGCCGGGCGCTCGAACGAAGGGCTGAGCGCCCCTCGGAGCCCAGCTCAATGACAGAGTTGATGGCTTGTTGAAATAGAGCCCTCTAAGTCTCCGGAGATGTAGTTAAAGGCGGTTGGGCGCCAGCGCCGGACTCCCGTCTGGTGTTCTACAAGATATGTATGATTGACGCTCCGCCTGCGGACAATGCAATTAACAGACAGGTATGCTGGAGAGCGGCGTCGTGGACGAACCGCATGACCGCGATAAGCTTGAATAACTCTGGAATACTTCTTTGTTAGCTGCTGGTTCTGAGCGGTGTGCATGATGATCTACCTTCCACCGCAGTGCAGAACTGGCGAGAATAAGTCATCCCTGAGTAAGTCCCTTAGTTAATTATGCATGCTATCAGCAAGTGTATTGGCTATCAATCCGATAATACCACGGCCTTACATCAGTATAGCTGACCTTTTAGAGCCTTTCCTGTAGGTTTCGGACCGTAGAAGGACGTACGAGGGTGGAAGAAGAAGACCCCTATGACGAACCCAGACTCCAACAGAAGTAAACACTAACGAGGTGATCAGGTCTGTTGGAAACAACGAAAACCGTGGACAACCCAATCAATACAAATACCATTACTCTCCTTGACTATAATTACTTCATTATCCTATTGTCTACAGTTATTGCGAAGGCCCCCTAGCGATCCAACCAGACCTCAGACGTAGTTATAGGGCAGCCCAGACCTTCCAGGGTATCGCAAGGTAGCAGCAGCGGCAGGGCCACCGTCACTCCTCCTCCACCCGCGCCCACGACCTGCGAGCGTCTCGTTAAAACCGACATACTCGCCGAGGCTCGGCGGCAGGTCCTCGATGGCTGTGCCCCAGGCGCTCTCGTTTCCGCCGAGCGTGAGCACGAGCTCCCCTCCCCGCGTGAAGAAGCCGTGGTCGATCCAGTTCTTCGAGTAGGGCTTGCCGTCGAGGGTGGCGCTCTGGACGTAGATATTCTTATACGACGGATCGAAGTTGACGCAGCGGACGCGCGCCGTGCGGCCCGTGGCCGGGCTCGTGACGTTGACGCTCTCGAAGAAGGGCGGCGTGATGAGGTACACGTCCTGCCCCGGGTTCGGGAACAGGCCCATCATGGCGAACGCCACGAAGGAGCCCATGGCCCCGCTGTCGTCGTTTCCGGGTAGGCCCCCCGGCGTCGTCGAGAAGTACCGCGGGATGTAGGCGTGCGCGCGCAGCGCCGAGAGTGCTGGTCGCCCCGCGTAGTGGTACTGGAATACCGTGAGGAACGAGGGTTCGTTGCCGATGTACGTGATGTTCGTGTCGTGCAGGAAGTCTAGGCGCCGGACGAACTCGACGGGGCCGCCGAAGAGCGTCGTCAGGTCAGCCTGGTTATGCGGGACGAAGCTTATCATGCATATCGTTAGCTCTGGGTAGACACGCATCGAGGACAGATTTTACTCACTAGCTGTACTCCCAGATGCTGCTTTCAAAACTCTCCTTGGCACCGATGGTCAGCGAACATTGAACCCCGGAACGGTCAATAGCGCTGCACCAGAGCGGATCTTGGTAATCCCAGGTCTCGTTCAGAAAGCGAGGCTGAAAGAAACCCATGAAGCCGGTATCCGATCCATTAGCGAATGCCGACTCCTGATCCGCCTTGAAAAGATTCCTCCAGTTCCCACTCGAATTTATATACTTCTCCATGTCGCTGGTTTTGTTGAGCCCCTTGGCTATCTGGGAAATCGCAAAGTCGTTATAGCTGTATTCAAGCGTCCTCGATATGCTTCGGGTGAAGGTGCCGAAGCCTTTGTAGTCAAAGTCCTGGACGGGGATATAGCCAAGTCTTTTCCAGCTATCCAGTCCGCCGCGTCCCATACTTGACCAATCGTAGGGCTCAACTTCGGCGTCTTTAACTACAGCTTCGTAGCCCACTTCCCACTAGAGCCGTAGTTAGAATGATGCATATTGAGGCTTGTATGGTCTGCATACATCAATTTCATCAGAGATTCCTTTTATATAAGCGTCGGCAAGGACGATATCCGCGTTTGAGCCGCCCTGTATGCCATTAGATGTGCACAACCGATCGGGAAAGATGAACTCAAACCTGGGTATACCCCTGGCAGAAGGTCATGCGACAATCTGGCAGCCAGCCTTCGACCCTGTAGGTATCAATCAACGAGCGAATCATTTGAGCGACCGCTGAAGGGTCGAGGATTGTCAAGAACGGTATCTGAGATCGAAAGCTGTCCCACAAGCTGAGGCTTGATTAGCACTGAGGAGGTAAGCCCATGAATACTGAGTGCCTACCAATAGAACGAATCGAAGTAAGGCTCTCCGTGGTCCCAGAAGGGGTTTTCGCCCGTGTAGTTCTGTGGGTTCACCATAGTCCTGTAGATCCCGGAGTAGAAGTTGGTCAAGAATGAACGGTCGACTCCGCCTCCAGTCGACACCGAGATTGGGCTAAGCTTTGCTTTCCAGGCGTCCGCGGCAGCCCGCTCGACGGCACCAAAGTTGTAGTCTGGGATCTCCCTCTCGGCATTCCTGCATGCCTGTTCGGAGCTGATGAAGCTGAGACCCACGCGGGTGAGCACGGCCGTGTCTGCGGATTCGAACCGGACGAAGGCGCCCCCGGGCAAGGGATAGTTGTTGATCCCCCTAGACACCGTCAGGGTCTTTACGGAGGTGCTGGCGCGGCTGTTGACGAAGATTCCGCTGTCGCGGATATCAGGGCCGGAGAAGTCCGTGCAGAAATAGGTACTGTAGTATCCTCTACTAAAGGACGCGCGGAAGCGTGCGCTGCCCTTAATTCGACCCGTCAGGGGATCAACCGTTACCGTTCCATTGTCCTCCCGGGAGTCGGACAGATCTGTCAGATCTTGTAAGATGAGAGGATGAGAAACATTCCCCTCGAGATTGGTTCGAGGGAAGGTGAACCGGAACAGGGCGGCGCGATGCGTCGTAGTCATCTCGGCCTCGACGCCGGAAAGGAGCGTCATGCCAAAATACCCAGGATGTGCCTTGACGGAAACTTCGTCAAAAGCCCCATGATTCACCCTGGTCCTCTTCGGGAAATCGCAGCGGTTCACATCATCGCCGGGGCAACTGCTGTACGGAAAGAGGGGGAAGTTGCCCAAGGAAGGGGAGCCGCCGGTTCCGGAGTCGTGGAGAACAGAAAATCCCGAGACAGGATAACCGTCAAGGGTAAAACCCCCTTGATTACTCGGACTATTCGTGTCGGCGACGGCTTTTGCCAGTCCATAGGGGAGAGTGGCCCCTGGAAAGATATTGCCCCCGTTCCGGCTTCCAATCAACTGATCGACATATTGAAGAGGATCAAACGCAGCTGCGCCCAGCACCTTGGGTACGGCCAGAAGACTTAGCAGGAGTAGCCAAGTAATGGATGAAGGCATCGTGGTCAGTGCTCTCTCAAGCGGGCTTTGCAGTAATCAGGGGAAAAGAGAGGCGGCTAGCTATCCCTCGTTATACCACCATAATTATATTCCAACTGAATGCTTTTCCATCAACGGGGAATTAGTATTACGTAGAGGTCACAATAGAAAAGGGCCCGGCTGACGTCGGACTGCCGGTAGTTCACCCATGGACATGGGGCAATATATCACAATTTCAACCCGAGTGGTGGAGTTCTTTGCCGAACCTTCGACTCCTAGGCGAGGTATGGTTCTTGACGCCTACATAGCAGTGCTAATGGGTGGAGTCTAAATTCATCCACTGAATCATGCCGCTGCGCGCTAAGATTAAGGGCAGACGCTGTGTTATCTTGGGGTGTTGGTAGCGTAGCATCCTGCGAAGTCATGTCATACCTGCACGTGTCTGTTCGCTCCTCGCCGCGGCGGCACGAGATCATAATTTCATGCATTGCAACTGTTACGTCGGATCATGCTGAAGATAAGACGTTTAACCTGAGATCTTGTGATGCGGCTCAGAGACAGTGTCGAGGGGATGAAGCAAGATTCAGATACAATGTCTTATGGTGGTGTTAAACGTAGAAATTGATAAGACGAATTCCATCGTCCGCTTGATTGCAAATGCCTTTTTCGGCCTTTGCTATAATAAGTAACAGTCGTAATAGGGAGAGTCAATTCTGGTCCTGCACGACATTGACGTTGCAGCTCCCCCAAATACAGGAACGTCAGAATACTGTACGAGACGTGGAACTGCGTAAATCCGTAGGAACAATGCAATTTCCCTGTATCATTGCTTCGTGGGAAATTATGATGGTAATGCGCGCGCATATGTACGCATATGTATGCATGAGTAGATAAGATGCATTAGTGTGCTGTATGTTGTCAGTGTGGTGATTGGGACTGCAACATTCCACCAAAATCGGAAGAAGTTAAACGACGTCGCGCCGTGAATTTCAACATTCAGGGAGAGAACCCCACTAAGTTAGGTATTTACGTAAGTAGTGTATCTAGTGGCGCAGGGCGCTAGCTGTACTGTAACTGAGGCTTTAGTGGCTGAGGCTCTGCTTCAGGGGCTGAATGATGGATGATGACCTCCATCATTCCAGTTACATCTTCCGGGGCTATTCTGAGCATGCGTTTCACCATTCAACAATCGATAGAAGCCACAATTCACTTCCATCATCGTTCCCCTCTTGCTTTTCCCACGATATCAAAGTGCCTTGGCCGAGATGATTATAGTCTTATAACTGTGATTGTAATAGGACTGAATCGCCATTCTACTCGGGTTTGAAGACAGCCTGCTGGAGATACTCCCCGGAGCTTGGTGAAACCCACTTTAACTCCGATCTTGATCACTGTAGCATATATTTATGTGGAGCCCTCGAAGCGGTTATGCATTGCCAATGCCATGCGGCTGAAAAATGGTTAATACCCCAGCTATCTGACCCTAGCTAGATCTAGGCCCATATAGTTCGGCGTAATTTCCAATAATTCAGCCCTTATATGGGACTACTTAAGGCCACCTCCGCCATCAGCTTTTCTCTGTTTCAGCTGCTGTAATATATATGTAAGTATTACTACCTTCTCATCTCGAACCAGGACCATTTCAAAGGTAAACCAGGTAAATACGTCCCTCCAGAAACGAATCCTTCAGTATATGATGTCGCCGTTTCATATCAGCTCAGCTAGCCAACTTGATTATCCGCTCATAACCTAAGAAAGATTCTCCCGGTCAGCGTCACAGTCAGCTTAAGTTCTTCTATTAACCATTAACTAGAGGCATTGTCATAGAGCTGCTTAAGCAGCGTTGGGATTCCGATATGTCGACTTCTGTTGACCGCCTTCCAGAGTCGCAGGCAAGAGGGTCTCTACCAGAGCCTATCACCGACAGAGGTCCTCGTGTCCAATTCGCTCGCTTCGTTGATAACGGGGAAAAGATCCAGTTGTTCTCAGCCTGCACAAAGGACGTCGCTTATTACGCGATATCGCACGTCTGGGGAAAGACTGAATGGCAATACGTCCGCTGCCTCGGCCGCGAGATCGATATATCACCGCAGAAGGCCAAATTCTTAGAGGAACGCATGTATGGTTTAGTAGGGGACGTCGCCTTCTGGATGGACACCATCACCGTCAACCAGAAGGATCCCGCAGAGGTCATCTCCACGGTACAAGCCATACCTGCCATCTTTCGCGATGCTGAAAAGACCATCGCGATCCGCGAAGGCGATAGTATATATAACTGTTGTGTCGAAGCTGTTGCGGGTTTTCCGGACTACGCAGAGATGCTGCGCATGCTTCTAGCCCACGTCGGCGAGCGCCATTCCCAAAGCGTCTTTGAGGAATCATATCTAAAAAGGTTATGGACTCTTCAGGAAGTTCTGCTGTCTCACACTATCCAATTTGTCGTATCTACTGATGGTAAGTGCATCGTCGAGCAAGTGACCCTTAGCTTATTCTCCGGCAGGCAACACGGTCGCGGACTCTAGAAGGAGGCTCCTAGATAACCCCTATTGGTATCATGAAGCAGTCATTCGCACGGAGGATGCTCTGTACAGTTTAGCGGAGACATTTACACATGGTCAGAATACGGAGTCAACACAAGCGCTGGTGGAATTCATGAGGGCATATATCACGGGAGGGACAGTACATCGTAGCAAGCCGCCTGCTCGACGCTTCGACGAAGACATCTTCTCAAACAGCTTCGTGGAGTACTACGTCGCTTCGAACCGCGTGGCCACCAAATCACGCGACTACATCTTCGCAACGATGCCCCAATTTCCTTGGTATCATTACCCGAAAGAAGCGGAGCGAATGCTATTCAGCGAAATTTTCAGCGATTTCTACGGTCAAGCAGTAGCAGCTGGACATAGCTTCAGTAGCAGGATCACCCAATCCATGACTGATCTTCAAAGCTTGGCGGACCCCAACGACAGCTGGGGTCCTAGTAAGGACCAGCCTGAGCCCAAGTCGCTTGGTGACTTTTTGAAGCTCCTTGGCCACCGACTCGACCTACCCCCAGAGGGGCAAGGGACACCTATTCATTTTGCCACCGTAGCGCTCGTATCGCCATTTGTATTCTCTTCTGATGACCCGATAGACGAGACGTTAGCGCTGATCGAATCTGCGATGCGCTTCTCACCTTGGACTTGGAGTTTGAGCCATAAGGCAGGCGAACTCTCTAAATACGGCGCCTACCCAGAGTCGGCGCGGGAGATCAGTCTCTTGAAGGCGCTGTTAAAAGACGGTGCTAACCGCGATCAAGCCAACGTAATGGGAATCCATGAGGCGATTGCGGAAGAGGGTCAACGCCGAGCATCCGAGGAATGGATCATCCCACAGGCCATGAAGATCCTGGATCTGATGTTCGGAACGGTTGATAAGTATCAGAATAACGCCGTTCTCCGATCCGAATGGCACATTTTTCGCAATGGCTCGGACGCGGAGTGGCCGGCGGACCTCAGACGTGCTATGATCTTCCTCGCTGCCATGGTCAGCTGCCAGGTGCCTTTGTCTGCTTACGAGTGGGCACAAAAGCACTTCATGCCCGTCCGCGTGGACTTCCGAGAAAGCGGCACCCTTCTAGGGCTCCTGGCTCGGGGCGGGTCTGGGGAGACGAGCCGCGGTTTGCCGGGGTCGGTATATGTGGCGGGAAGGCATGTCAGTAGAGTGACCCGTGGTCGTGACATTGTCCTCGTCGATCCCAAGTCCAAGGTCCCAATTGGCCTGCTTCCCGACTTCGCACACCCGGCGCAGCCAGCGGGCGAATTTGTCCGGAGGATGCACATGCTCTATGGACAGTTGGTTATCACTACCAATGATGGACAGAACTCGATGTACATGCATGTACCCCTCAGCGCTATCGACGAAGCACCTCGGCCATAGGATAAGTATCGTGGCTGTAGGTGTAGGTTACATGATAGCATTTTCTCGTTTTCCGTCCTTGTTTATCCGATCATTGTCAGAAGTTTCCGTGCCACGGCGTGAAACGCTAGAAGAAATTGTCTCGCAGGTAGGTAGCAGCAGATTAGACCAGTGACACCTGGCCCTTTTCCGATTTTATGGGAGGAAAAGGGCCCTATATATACACCTAACACCCCTGTATAGCCCCTATATAGCCCTTTCTAGAAGATTCCACCTTGGCACGTGACAATCACATACCTTTTCTTGCTTATTTTTGTATCTCTCTCAAAGTTCCTCTTCCCTTTTTATGTTGCCGTCATTTCATTTGCAAAAGGATACATCATATAGTATGTCCACCGCCACGTACTTTCAGCGTGGCCGTAGGAATGAGACGGAGAGAGGTGTTAACTAATCGTAATAACGGTCTGATTATCATGGATCTCATATACTCAGGCTGTAAAGCCTACGCCTCCGCTGTTCGGGGACATAGGGACCTCGACTATCAAACTCCGGAATCTTATAGTTTCTCAATTTCGAAAACGGGTTTCTGAGTCTTGTAGCAGTATAAATAAGTAGAATGATGCCTTCACGCCCGGCCACGGAGAGTGGAAACCCTACTACCCGTTCGAATAATATA
This sequence comes from Monosporascus sp. mg162, assembly GCA_004155945.1. Taxonomy (NCBI): domain Eukaryota; kingdom Fungi; phylum Ascomycota; class Sordariomycetes; order Xylariales; genus Monosporascus; species Monosporascus sp. mg162. The sequence continues at coordinate 179,852 of QJNY01000037.1, forward strand.
TGTCTATATATTACTCTAACATTTTCCAAAATGGCAAGAACAATTCGGAACTTCATGCTGCTCCTGGACATTAGGGATTATGGAAGTATGTCTCTGTAAACGGAATCCAGAACGGTTTTTTGACGGGCAATGAAAGAGATTAGGAGTGAAGATGGGCAGAGCGCCTCAGGTGAAACGCTAGATGCCTACGTCAAGTTCCATCCGAACACGACGAGGGTGGAGGTCCGTACCGGGGTATCCTTCTGAAAGTCGAGGGAGCTGGTGAGAGGACGCTGGTCATCGAAGCCTCCGGAGAGCCGAGAAACCCGTTTGTCAAACGCCTAAGTATTGATGGCAAAGTAAGAACCGAACCTGCTTTCATGCATCGGAAGATCGTAACGGCAAACTCGATAAAGTCTGAGATGAGTGAGACACGGACGGATTGGGTTGCCAAACAGACAGCTGTTGCCGTGTATAAGGTCAGCTGGCTACAGGGGCAATGAAGTCCTTGCCGAATCACCAATACTTATCAGCTAGAAAGCTGCCTCCAGTCTCATGCTACTGAGTCTCGTTGCCAACTGGTGGGTTTATGTTACTTGGCCGTGAGTGTATTGACCTCGCTGCTGGATGTCTGGGTGGGTCTTAAGCTGCCACCCTAGTATCCTTGTGGTTACCTTGACATAAGGGGTCGACAGTATCAATGGGCGGACCCTTTCACGACGACAAGGCCGTTACTCAAGGTACAAAATTATCAAAGGTATACACTTTACATATTTGGGATATGTCCGGGTGACCCAAGTATATTAAAGTCAAATCACCGCTCGAATTGCTTCGTTGCCATGAAAAAGCGACAGAAACGAAGCGCCCTACGAGGACCTCATCTTGGGTGGCCTCTACCTCCTGATCTCCGCCCACCGCCGCAGTAACGGTTGAATGTGAATAACTAATGATTGGGAATTGGGTTGGACAACAAAATCTCAAATATGATCTACTGTCATGATGTCTTTCCTCTCTTTCGTCGTGTGTCACACAGTCGCGTCGTTTATGATTATGGACCCCTCAGTACTCATACAAGTCAAACCAGGGGTGATCTCACATAGGCAAGCCACCTATCAAGAAGCACCATCACGCTGGCTATACAAACCAGAAAGCCTCCTATGGATGAGCCCAGAATAGTAGCTGAAGACTCTGCATCCTCGTGGCTGTCGCTGCCCTTGTTTAATCCTGGTGGCTGGATCTCGATGGCCGGAGATGTTTTCTTAGCAGCACATGCAGCTGGATTCTGTTTTAACCCCTCCCCAACTCTTTTCCCGATGTTGGCAACTACGGCCTGGGAGTCCCGGACTAAGAATCTGATGCTTCCGTCGCTGCCAATTTTTACAATCGTGTTATCATCCGAGACACGAGTAGGAGTTCCGTCTTCGCTCTGCTCAAAGCTAATGCCATTCCAGGTTGTTCCGTTTGTGGCATCAGCGCCGTCGCTGGTTAGGTACGACAGATGTAGCTCTGTGCCAGACAGCGACGAGGGGAGCGTGATGGAGATCTCGACACTCGCTTTGTCTGACTCTGAAATGTTGGCCATTTTGCCGTTGATCACGGCGACCGAGGTTAGATGCCCGCCCTGATAGACGGTATAGGCTCTGAGGAACTCATCGTATTCGGGCGGGTACGATGTCTTGAGTCGCGACACTTGGGCTGTGCACGTCGGTCCAATGGTCTGATCGAAAGCGGCGATACCATAGTACAAGGGTCTGACAAAGGGTTCCCGGTCATACATGGTGATTGGTTGCCATGCGCTCGCATTGCTGTTGTCTGTCATGTGGAACTGGACCGAGGCGATGCCGAGGGAGGCAGCGTACAAAAGGAAATTGAGCGTCCACAGGGCGGCGCCGAAGACGTCGGTGACTCCAGCCATGCCGATGGGGCCAACTATTCCCATTTCACGCAGCGCATACGGGTAATCCGTCGCCCGCGACTGCTCGATCTGCTCCGTCCAGGCCAGGAATTGCGTCTCCGTAGTAGCCAGTCTCATGAGATACTCCAGAGTAAGCGGATAGGTAGAAACACCGACAAAGTAGAAATAATCGTGCTGGTTCCAGCTGGCGACGTAGCTGGCGTCGGAATCAGCCGGTTGCTTGTCGATGCCCAAGCTCATCAAATCCTTGATCTGGAAATCCGTGCCGATAGTCGAAGCTGTGTTGGCAACCTCGAAGACATTAATGGGAATATTGTTAGGCTTTAACACTCTCTCCCAGATCACCCGGGCCCTCTGCAGCCACTCCTCGGTATATACCCTGCCTCCCCATTCACCAGTTCGGAATCCATTCTGCAGATATAGGTCAGGTTCGTTGCCGATCTCGAGGGAGACAAGTTCCACATTCGTGAGCCCAGCGATGACTTGCTCCGCCATCGCCGTGATTGACTCTTCCCAGTCCGGTTCATCGTATGCCAAGTTTAATCCCCAGGTCACGGGCGTGCCTTGCGGAAATCGGTTTGGCGCCTCGAAAAATCGTGGGCCAATGACCATGTGATTCGCCTTGAAATTTCCACGCCCTCTTGGTGTCTCGTTGAGGATCCAGTTCCATTGAAGCTGGGTCTTGTCAAATACCATGTAGTCGGCGGTATTCCCCCCGACTCGGATGTGAGGTGGCTTTCCCGTGAAGTTGATGAGGTTGTTGATCAGTGTGAAGGTGAGTTCGTTGGGCTCCTCCGTGCCAGTAAACGAGAAGAAATTGGACGGCTCTATTCCAAAGCCGGCAAATGAAGGGTCAACATATCCTGAGATGCCCGAAGGAGGAGTGCCGGCGAGCTCGAGCGACAGGGAGTTGGTAGCTAGGGCCGTGCAGGCCGAAGAATAGAAGCCAAGAAGGACGGCGTACAATAGTTTACCCATATCGGGTAATTAGGCGTAAATGAGAGGCTGTGGATAGAGGACCACGAATTGGAGTAGTTAGTTGGTGTGACTGCTAGTTCCTATCCAAGGAATACGCACGCGAAAAGGTGTTGGGATTGGAGGGAGTAGAAGAATAAGGAAGATAAAGAGATACAAGTAACAACGATCCTAATGAACGTGCGTGGTTTCGAGGACCGTCCAAAGATTTACGGTTGATAAGTAAGTGGTTCTTCCCCCAAACATGGTCAAGTGGTGGTGTCGATTCAGGTCGAGGCATTGGGGCCGGTAGTGAATCATAACCGTGTCATTAAAATAGGGAACGTAACTTCCTGCTACGCGACTCCTCTGTTTGTAGCGCCAACATTTGCCAGCTGGCTGCCCCTTTAGTCGAATGATTGCTTCGAAGGTTGCACGATACAATAAGTTTTAACATTGTCCACACCTAGTACCTACACATCTTTATAAATGCACTTGTTAGGTTTTATAGCGGGCTTTTCAAATAGGGGGGCCGGCGCGGATAAGCTCGGAGCTGCGTGATAGTCTATAATCTTGCATGATGGGTTCGCCGTGTGATAGGGCTCTGTGGGAGCAAACGTTCCCTCCATAGCGTCAGATATACATCAACGGTGAAGGAAATATGTGGTAAAAAGGTTAGGTACTTAATCAATACCTAGGCAGTTTTAAGGAGCAAACACGACTTTTAACAATTCGTCCCGGATGGTGTTTAAAGGGATGACACGGAGCGTATCCAAGTTTCCGATGCAGTGGTCTAGCAATCGATGCTTAACCAGTAATATGTAGATGGGATGTGTAAAAAAGGACGCCGTAGATAACCCAATCACCTACATAGCTTAGCCTGACTGCCAAGTTGTATAATTGCCGCTATTACATCCCACATACACGAGCCTCCTAATCACTCAAAAAAGGCCACTTTCCCAAACCCGCTACCGACAGCTCTAGCGCGAGCGCCAACCTCGAGGGGGCTCCCGTCGAAGACTACAAACTCCCCGCCCTCCTCGTCTTCGGCCTTAGCGAGACCCAAGATCTCAAGGATGTTCCGACCGACGAGATCCAGTGCCTCGCCCTCGCCGATAGCGCCGCCGCCGTTGCGGTACGCGATCCCAGCCAGAAGCCCGAGGTCGCGGACAAGCCAGTCCTCCTCGAGGCCGACGGCGACGCGCCGCACACCGGCGGCAAGCAGGCGGTCAACGGCCGTGCCGTTCTGCAGCGGCGCGCCCACGAGCCCGCGCCGCTGGTCCCAGGTCGTACGGTACGACTGGAAGGGGGCGAGCACGACGCCGACATTGGCGGCCGCCAGCTCGTCGGCTACCAGATGTGACTCGGCGCCGCCGATGATGGCGAGTGAAATGCCTTCAGAGCCACCGTTGCCGCTGCCGCCACCGCTACCCCGCGCCGAAGCAATGGCACTGTCAACGGTGTGCTTCACTTTCAGCAGTGCCGCGATGGTATCCGCGCTATGCACTGTGATGACGAGGGGTAGCTCGCCGGCCACCACCTTAGCCAGGAAGGCGGCTTCAGTGAACGGGTCCGCCGCAGTGACGTTAGTGTTGATAGCCTCTAGTAGCTTGTGCCGTAACGTGCCTATCGCGTTCGAGATAGACTTGCTGCCCTCTTTGGAACCCGTAGTAAGAGTATAGTGCACAGCTGCGTCGTCGACAAAGACGGCGCTCTCCTCGAGGACGTGCTTGCTGCTCGTGCGGAAGCCGACGCTAGTACCTTGATGCGTACCTAACCCGCTATAGGCGGGTGCTGAGATTGCTTTTGTGACGCCATATTTGTGAGCGTAGTGTATCTTTTTGGTATCGAGAGCCAAGCCATCGACAGCGCGGCTGAAGACGTCAGGCCTACCGCCATTGTCCGTTACATCCTCCGCGTCAATTGCATTTAGACCGAGGCCGGAGCCGAAGGCCACAAACGGTTTCGTGATGTAGCCATCGTGTAAGGCGACTATTTTCGTGTCGGATTTCGAGGCGGCATGTAACTCCGCCTCACAGGCACCGATACAAGTGATCTTGCCACCCGAGATTACGACTGTGAGGTTCTGGTTTTCGGAAGCACCTTGCGGCAGGTCTGTGGACAAGAACGATTTTGACACACCAGTAAATATCAAATCATTCGCGTCGACAGGTTCCTCTGCCGTGGCAGGTCTCTGGCTAGTAGCATCAACAGGTGGCAGGAAGTGCTTGTTCAACTTGACCGGATCTTCAAACTGGGCAGTCCCATCAATCCAAACCTGGACGGGTGTAGCCCCCACGCTCAGCGGGTCGCTGTCCCAGACGACAATATCGGCATCGAAGCCAGGCTTGATCTTACCCAGGCGCTGACCCAGACCGAGGCGCTCTGCCGGCGCCGTGGTGACCGCGGCTAGTGCCGCGTGATAAGGGAGGCCGTAACCAAACGCCTTAGCAGCCTCGAACACGACGTGCTGGGCATTGATTACGGGATTATCGCTGACATAGATGGGGGTCAGGCCATTCTCGTAAAGGACCTTGCCAGCGTATTCGCTCCCGATGTAAGCCTCAGCCTTATACCACATGTTATCGGCAAATAGCGCGGAAGCAGGAGGTGAGCTACCCCAAGCGCGCTTGAGGACTTCAGGAACAAGGAAGGTCTGGTGTGCGTGGTGGAACGCCCGCACGGAGAACTTGAATTCGTTGCTGTGATCGACGAATGCTTCCAAGTCCGGGATAGTGTAGCAATGGGTATTGACGTAGACCTGTCCGCGCAGCACCGCACTCAGGGTCTCCCACCTGAGGTCCTGTGGCAGGTAGGTATCCATCTTCTCCACACCGACCGTCTCAGCTGCGTTGCACCAGTCGTCCTGAGCGCGAACATGCGCAGCGGCCTGCTCGAAGGCATGGCGGAACTCCCATGACTCTCCTAAACGGCTGAAAGGACCACGTTCCCCGGCTTTGCCGTACACACGTTTCGGGTTCTCACCGCACGCCATCTTGATGTACCGCCAATTACGATCCGGGTCAGCTAGCATATCCGCTATCGATGTCTCGTTGCGTCCATCGGCTTTCCCCACGGCATGCTTGATGACGTAGGCTTCACCTCCGATGTTGTTTCCCGAGCCGGGAAGTACCAAGCTTGTCGTCACTCCACCAGACTTAATAACTTGGATCTGATAGTCATTGGGGTCCAGCCCGTCAATGGAGCGAACGTAAGGTGTGATGTCAGCACTCAGCTCATTAGTATCCCCGTTACCCCAGAGCGAAGGCACATTATCCACGCCGGCGTGGCTATGCATGTCGATGATGCCGCTTGTAAGTTGGCGGCGCTCGGCGTTCCAGATCAAGGTATCAGACGGCAGCGAGGCGACGTCGAGGTCCTTGCCAACCTTCTTGATAAGCCCGTATTCGAGGAACACATCAGCGTTTATCCAGGAGTATCCCTCGCCGGCCCGCGCATCTTCGGCGCTTGTGCCTTCGACTGGTTCGCCAACCCAGACAGTAGCGTTCTGAATGAGCGTGGGCTTGTGGCCATCAACGTAACGAGCGTTGCGTTCCCGACCCAACCCAATTGGATCGGTTGGCTTCGAGCGGAGCTTCGCGCATTGCTGCAAATCCTCTCGAAGCTTCTCAATAGACGGTTGGAATGGTTTCTTCGGCTCTTCGCTCGAAAAGACCTGCCTCCACTGGGCGTACACGATAAAAGCGAGACACGCGAGAGCAAAGTATCTCAGCCCGCGGCGTCGTCTCACGAGATTGCCCCCACGTTGCCTGTGGGCTGCTACCGCATTATACGGTGGCAGCTCGCTCATTCCATGCCGCATTTTCGCGTCCCCCATCGTTGCCATCATTCCCGGTAGAGGAGCCGAATAATAAAAGAGGCTGGGTGAGATTATAGCGACGCCGATCAGCTAAGAGTAGATAAGAGGGCCCCGGTATAGCGATAAAACCCAAAATCAAAATAATCAAACCCACAACCGGCATAATTCAATTCACGGGCAAGATCATCATGGCACGTGCAAATATTATCCGAGATCACGAGCTTCTGAATTCCCACGGTTTTAAGCATATATTGGGTAAGAGCCCTCCAACCCAGGCGGCCCTTCCCTGCCCTTCCCTCCCTTCCGGCTCTTCCATAAAACGCAGCACAAAACCAAACCATACAGCACCGCACCTTACACCTATACTTCTTTTTCCTCCTCGGAGTCCTCTTCGCCGTGCTTGACCTGGAAGTCCAGGGGCGGCAGCTGCGGGGGAGGAGACGCGCCGCTGCTACCGGCCGCCGCGGCTCCCCGGCCTCCTGCGCAGCGGCGGGTGCGCAGGGTCATGCGCGAGAGCGCCTGTCGCAGCGGGCCCCCAGGCGGGCGCTCCTGCTCCTCCTTCTTCTCCTTCCGCGCCTTTTCTCTCTGCTGGCGTTCGGCGCGCTTGGCCTCGTCCTGCTCGTGCAGATCAACCGTGCTGCGAGACCCGTAGAGCCAGGGAGGCGGGACGAAGGGGTGGTTCGCGGTAGGCGCGGCGATGGCGGGGTCGGTAGTAGTAGGCGCAGCAGCGGCAAGAGCGGGACCGGTAGCTGCAAGGGCAGAGTCGATGGCACCAGCAGTAGGAGCGGTAGCGGGAGTAGGAGCAGTGGCGGCAGCAGTAGCGGCAGCGGCGGCGACGGCAATAGCAGGAGCGTAAGCAGCGACGACTGGGTCGTCCTGGGAGTAGATGGACGACGTGGATCCCATCGGGTCGTGGTAGCTGGGGAATGTCTCCGTACTCCGACGAGCCCATGCGCCAGAGACACGGGGGCTCTGCTCTCTCGCGGCGGCCGCCGCGAGAACCTCCTCTTCTGCGACAGCTGCTAGGCGAGCCAGCGCAGAGGCAGGCAGCGTGTCGTCGACAGAGGTATCCTGGCTGAATGCAAATTGATGGTACAGGGAAGATCTGGCCCCGGCCGGCCGGGGGGTGCTCGTGGTCTGCCCCGAGGGCTCGTTTCTTCCAGGTGCAGAGGTGAGAGGCGTTCGCATGCGCGGTTGCAGTAGCTGCTGTTGCAGGAGTTGGGAATGCGGCTGCGGCTGCTTCTGGTGCTGTTGTTCTGCTCTCTGATCCTCTCTGTGGTTGTCTTCTTCATGTTGTCCTCCTCGTCTTCGTCCCCGCGTCAAGGCCATGCGGGCTCGATTGATCTGGTTCATGAAGGCTTCCATTTCTTTCTCTGCTCTTGGTTTGGATTGCTCGGAGATGTTTGGTGTTGGTGCGAGAGTTAGACTTATGAGAAAATACGCGCAGAGGCTGGGTTACGGACTGAAGGGCCGTATTCTGTGTTGCGTGGCAGCGGAGAGTAGGATGGTGAAGACGAGCGAGTTGGGGTGCGCGTTCGACTCCCGAGTTGGATGTGATGCGGTCGTGACGACTTCATCGGCCTGCAGTGAGATGGTAGCTGGTAGGTTGAACTTGCTGTGTTCTCCGACTCGAAATGAGTACCTGGAGGGCAAACGTCCGAGCCGCTTCGTGATGCGCGGCTTCAGTGTCCGCACTGCCGCAATTTCGAATTCACCTACCCTCCACACTTAAGTCGATGCCCCTATGTTGCTATGGCTCGGCAAGAGTGCCAGGCCCCTCCGCTCCAAGGCAGCAATGGCCTATTTGGTGTGATATTCCCGACCATATTCCACCGTGGCTATCTGCGATTCAGCAAAGCCAAAGACGTCGTGCTCAGCCTGACCATCTCACATCAGCTTTACTGCAAGCTTCGACTGACGATCGTTCCCATTAATGCTCACAATTCGAGAGGTACTAACCGGGCAAAGGCCGTCAAACGCCATCTTGTTCGAACCGCCTCATCCACCGTTAAAAGAGTCTGGCCTCCTTTCGAGTCTTGAACGGACACGGTCGGAGACTCTCCTCTAAAACACGCAACTGCTATGACTGGCAGAATCGCTTCACTGGGGCCTTCCAGATCCGTCTTAGGCTGCTTTCGTGATTGTCTAAAGGGGTCTTCTTTGCCATTTTGTTGTCCTGGGGAAGTTGTAGACCTCCGTTGTGTTGCGAAACAGTTTGAACAGACAAGTCGGCATAACTGTGCAGCCTCTACTTCATTAGTCACGACACCTAGACAAAGGAGTGACTGTAGATAAAGGACGAATAGTTGTAGCTTGGAGACGCTGGCAAGCGGACGGTGAACCGGCTTGGACCCAGAAGTAGGGCGAGTCGGTGCCATTGCAAGGGAGAAAGGTGGAGGAGGGTGGGGAGCCAAACCCGGTCGCACCGGTTGGCGTTAAATACTATGACATACCCACTAGAGAGGAACCTTGGGTGATGCGTATCTTTCACATAGGAGACGCATACGGACCAGTCGACTATAGCTACCCCAACCAAAAGACGTGGACGCGACTTGATAGATATCTCGGCCAGCAAAAAAGTTGGCCCGACGAGGACCTCACTAAAGAAACATTGCATCCATACTCTGAAAACCCGCTATGGGAAAATTTCAAGAAAGCAGCTCAATTCCCCATCACACCCTCGTATTATATCCCTGCCGAATTTGCCAAAAAGTTGATCGCAAGTTCGTCCGCGTAGCGGACATAATGGACAATATCACGGAAACACTTTTTCAATCTTGCAACACGGGTCGCAAAACCTTAGCCAATAACCTAAAGCGTCTTATGGATAACTTTGCTGTTATCAAAAAAACAAGTCGATACGCTATCTGCGGGCATGCATAAGGGACGGAATGTTAATAACGAAATCGAATACCATCTTCAAAACCTCCTAAAGTCGGACGACTTCGGGGACGCAATCCGAAAGACAACGGGCGTTATGGACACATACAGCATAGCGAAAACGGTACTTGCCGACCTGAGGAATAAGATCTCGGCGTTCGTAAAACAACAGGTCACGACGGCTGTTGCTAGTATGAAAACAAAACAACCCACCCCTTCTGCCGCGCCGGCCTCGTCTCCGTCTGCAAGCCTACCGGCCGCGCCGGCCGCATCTCCAGCCCCATCTCCGGCCCAAACTTCTCCCGCACCAGCTGGAACCTCCTCGCCCGCACCGTCTTCCGCGGCTCAAAAGCCAAAGAGAAAGCGAATAAGTTTTAAGGAGGCACAATCCTCGATACGGGGCACCGGGAAGGCCGGAAAAGCGTCTTCTTCTCAAGCTACTTCCTCCGCTTCACAGGAAGGCGCACTGCAGCGACTGATTGGCCGAAGACGGGCTAAGAAATGAGCATCATTTAAGACGAGAACGTCTCCTTATTTCTTTTTGGGAGGGGGGCAATTGACACGCTCTTTCCGTCATGGAAAGGGGGCGCCTTCTCTACGCTGCATGTGACGTCTCCAAACAAGGAGAGACGTCTCCAAGACGTCATCATGGATACAAGTAGATAAACAAGCCGAACGGAGTCTCGAGATAGCTTCTAGATGATCTATCAATACAACTGGGATTTGCTCTTACAATTGGTAGCATCTTAGGGGGAGGGGGTGGGGAGCCAAACCGATTAATCCGGTTGAATCGGCCGGTACATGATACGTCGGTTGCAGCTCGGCAGTGATCGGGCGCTTAACCGATCGCTACAATATTCTTATGACCAAGTCAGGCAGTCAAACCGGCACAAAATTCCAATGGTGGATGATAAGAAAGCCGACTAGCCCCTTATCAATCGGCACACTACTCGTTCCCGGCGACCACGAGGTCAGCTACGTGAAAGGGGGGAGCGAGGACACCAGCATATATAATGCGAATAGCTAATATTTATTGTGACAGAAGCGACAATGCCAATCCACGGAGGACCGTTTCACAAATACGTGATACGCGGACGGCTTGCCTGTTGGGGGGACTGCGTCCGATATCTTCCGTTCCGCCCTATCTATCTAGCTATATTGGCTAAGATTCACGGCAGCGTCTCATGAGGGTCTCTTGCTGTACAGCACCGGCCTTCTCGGCTCCGGGGTGGGAATAGGTGTGCTATGACCTATGATACAAGACCTAGCGAGGGGGAAGGGCGGGGTACATGGTCAAGTAAATGTCGGGGTGTCCTTGTTGAAATGAGAGCCGACGCCTCTGACCGTGTTCTTGGTCTCTCTACGCTGACGGCCCTGCTGAGAAACTCGGTCTTGTTCTGCATAGCTTGCCGTGATGCTCGTCAATCCATCTTCATGGCGATGTTAGTAGTCAACACGAGATGGATAGGGGGGAGGGTTCAATGGGAGTGAACTTACTAGAAACCCCCTCTCGTATTCCGCAGGAAGTCTTTCTGCAGGCCCTATCTCACCGCCGATGAACTGGAGGCTCACTGGCGAGAATATCGAGTACGAAAAATATAGAGTTGCGAGGCAAGCGCCAAACCCCAGGATGTCGGACTCGTGATCACCCTTTAGGTCTTCGCCGGCCTGTCTGAACTCAATGATGACCTTCTTATCGGTGAGAACGCGTCTCCTCTTGAGACTATAGATGTTGGGGGGATGTCTCATTTGACGGTACAGAATCCTCTCCCCCCTCTTCCATGAGGGACTGGGCGCGAGAGCGCCGTTTAAGACGTCGACCACCAACAAGCTCCTGGCAGAGTTGTGGTAACCACAACCCTCGCTGTCACATCTCCAGGCTCCAGCTCGGAAGGAGCCACGCCACTACTGCCAATACAGCCTCTACCGTGACCCACGTTCCAAATGTGACCATCGTGATGGGGCGGGGGCATCATTGCCGGCGGTCCGTAACCGTAGCCATATCCCATGTCACCACCTCTTTTGAAGTCAGAGTTAACCGCAGAAAATGAGCAGCGGAAACAGGCGGTTTCAGTCCAGCAAAGATCATACTATTGTTGGTGGGGAACTAGGCGGGCCAGCGCACATTGAGGCAGCCTATCGTCGACGAGGGCCTCCTGGTTGAAGGCGGACTGGTGGTAAAAGAAGGATCTAATCGTTGAGCAGGGCAGCAGGAAGCCGCCGTCCATAGACGGGAGACGCAGGTTAGCCAGAGAGCTGGGAAGCCACACGGCAAACAGTGGTGAGTGGAGTAAATATCATAGATTCCGGCAGGCCGGAGAATGCTGGTCATCTGCCCCAAGGGCTCGTTTCTGCGAGGTGCGAAAGGTACGATCTACGACGGGTCAAGTTACTAAGGAGTCAGAAAAGGAATGGGAATAGATTAATGAACTTGAAAACTGCCACTTCAATAACAGAGCCTAAGGAATGACGAGACAAGCATTCACAGTATCGGGGAAGGCAGAGCCAAGTAATCAAAACGACGGAAGTTCAGCTTACTGTTTGGTGATATGAGTAATGCCAAAAGGCAGGAAAGAACCGTAGGATCTAGCGGGTGATAGGAAACTGTAATGTGTGACAGGAGGTAGAAGGAATTCCTTTGGTAAGGAATGAAGACACTCGTTGATAGAACTGGTTGGGATCTCGTCGGTGTGAAAGATTGTTGGGAGTTTCAGCGACGTGAGAGCTAGTTCATAGTTTCCGCCATGTAAGGGGTGTTGGAAATCTTGACAATGCGAGAGAGGGTCGAGAGTCTCACTAGTGAGGGAGCTGGCTGGGAGTCTCGTCGACATGAAAACTGGTTGAAATCATGTCTAGTTGAGAATCTCGTCGAAAGGGATAATTAGAAGTCTAACTGAATAGAGATGGTTGAGAGTCACATCGAGTTAAGAATTACGTCGACTTGAGAGTTACTTGTTGAAAAGATATAGCAGGCAATCTCGCCTAAAAGGACCAGCTGAAAGTCTGGTCAAGGACATAATGTTCCAGGGTCCCAGGTATGTGCAGAATTAAGTTTGTTGTCGATGATATGTAAGATATTAATGATACGTGAAAGGTCGACAATAGGTAAGAGTTTGATCATACTACATGTGATGTCGACGTGAGATATTGCCGATGTGTAAGGTGCTGCTGCTGGTGTGTAGGGTGTTGCCGAATCTGAATAGTGCCAAAAAAACGCGGGGACATATATTATGGTGAGACATTACCGGATATCATGGGTGTCGGCGTCGGATAGGAGGGTTGGGGCTATAAGCTTAAGGTAAGCTCTATTTATTAATATGCCCTAACAAGGACCGGGACTAAGTGCGCCTTTAGCTCGGCTACAATATGGCTATGCCATACATTGGACTTCAAGGCCTACGCTTATTAACTACCGAAGCCACAGGTGACTTTTAGCGGTCTCTCTTAATAAGACTTCCAACAGGATATGCTAGAGCTGTTAGGGCCCCTTATGATGTAAGTATTCTATCTTTTCCAAGTCCAGTCTACTCGTATGTGCAAACCTATGAAGATCGTGAAATGATGGTAGTATTTCCCTATGCAGAATAATTACTGGTCGCCGTAAGGACAAAGAACATGAAACAAAGACGATGCGGCCAAGCATCCTTAGCTCACCAAGCTAATTGGGCAACTTGATGAAATGTCATAAAAGACGGTCACTATTTTTGAAGATAAACACGACCTTGGTTAACAAATTTTACGGCGGTTTATGAACATCTCCGTTGGATCCGATAATCCTGGGTACGATCTAGTTGGGAAAGGACTACCGATTTCAACATACGAATTGGAAATCACCACCCGCAGCACTGAGGAGGAATTCTAGTGGCTGGAAGCTTCGGAGTTCGTTGTTGGAATCGTTTTGGGAGACTTTGTGAAGAGACCAGCACAAGCACTAAGTGACAAAAGCAAGCTGGTGAATATTTCTATCAATTTTTAGCATACCCGCCTTCAATTGCAGCCATTGTCAATTGATTTCCCTGGCTCCCGGGCATCTCTTCGTCGCCGTAACCCCCACCCAGGTGCAGAGTAGTTCCGAGAGAGACTGTCTTTGCAACACATTGAAGTTCGCTTGTGGAACCGCAACAGGAAGATCGTCGGTTTCCTTCTCCGGAACTGGAATGCAAAACACCCTAGTCTGTGGGTCCCTGTACGCCAAGACGAACCGCCAGATTGGTCCGGCGCCAAACGCGCATGGTGCCACGATTCGGATCCGCTTGTGGCTGGACTTGGAGACGCGAAATCTCAGGAGTTTGTGAGGCCTCCCTGCTCGAGAAGATCCGAACACTCCATCAATTTTCTCGGGGCAATCAGGAGACTCCCGGTGAAAGTAATCGGTGTGAATGAATTACGGCCGGCGGCAATGATGTTGGCGAGGTACGGCGGTCGGAAGATCGTCCCTGGGGCGTCAGGGGCCACGCGGTCGATGATTGGCCTGCGACGCGGCGGCGGGCTCCTCCGGTCCGCACGCCGACAGCAGCCGACCTTTGCGACCACGGCTACACGGCACAGAACTGGGCCGACCAGGGGCGACCAAGATGACATGCCGGGGCCGGGGCGCCAGGATGCGGAACCGGGCCTTCTGAAAAAGATGGCGGAGTCGGCGGCGACCACGTTCGCCTCCGTTTTCGTGCTGGGCGTGGGGTTCGCGATCGCCGGCTACGTCTACCACAAGACTTACAAGTACGTGCAGCTGAAGAAGATCGAGAACGCGTTCGAGCCGGGGGACCCCGCGCTGGCGCTGGCGGCGATGGGGAAGGACGTGCCGGTGCCGCCCAACGAGGAGCACTGGATCACGCGGCCCGAGCAGGACGTCATCAACTCGATCATCGACGGCACCAACACGGGGCACTACCACTTGCTCATCGGCGACAAGGGCTGCGGCAAGAGCAGCATGCTGCTCGAGGCGATGCGCAAGATCGACGGCGTGAGCTGCGCAATGTTCGAGGCTCACGCGGACCTCGAGATCTTCCGTATACGGCTCGGGAAGGCGCTGGACTACGAGTTCCACGAGGACTACATCGGCGGCTACTTCAGCGAGCGCGGGCCCAGGGAGTCGACAGCCCTGCTGGATATCGAGCGGGCCCTTAACAAACTGGAGAAGGCGGCCCTGAGGCACCGCGCGAAGAAGACGAAACCCCTGATCCTTATCATAAACCAGACCCACCTCCTGCGGGACGACGAGGACGGGAAGAACTTGCTCGAGCTCTTGCAGCAGAGGGCGGAGCAATGGGCCGCCGCGAACCTGGTGACGATGGTCTTCAACAGCGACGACTATTGGGTATACGAGCGGCTGAAGCAACTCGCGACGCGGATGGAAGTGCTACCCGTTACGGACCTACCGAAACGCGAGGCGATGACCGCGCTACAAAAATACCGCAGTCGTTACCACCGGGAAGAGGTCGACGACTCGGTACTCGAAGAGGTGTACGCCCGCGTCGGCGGTCGCCTCTCGTTTCTGAATCGGGTTGCCAAGTCCCGCGACATGCTGGCGGCCTGCGATCGGATCAAGGAGATAGAGAAGACGTGGTTTCTGAACCAGTGCTGGATCCTCGGTCGGGAGATGGACGATGATGTTATGGACCAGCAGAAGTGGGCTGTAAGTTAAAGGCTAGCCTTGCTATGGCGTTCCCGAGCGGCGCAAGCTAATGAGATGGCTCCAGTCGGCATCCATGGTCCTTGCCTTAGCACTCGTCGACAAGGAAGAAGAGATGGACAAGACATACGATCCAGAGATCGGTCACGTTTTGCCGTGGTTCCCCATGCATAAGGCCCAGGAGATCATGACGAGAGCCGACTTCATCCGCGAGCTCGACCGACGAAACCTCTTTACGATCACTAGCATGGCCGAAGTGCGGGCCAGCTCCGTCCCCATGCACCGCGCATTCCGGGAGATATGCTCGGAGCCCGGCTTCCGGGAATTCTTGGAAGACACGATAAAGCGGATCGCCGCTATTGAGAGCATACTTCGTACCAGGGAGTTGGTCGCCAAGGACCTGGTCTTCGGCGGCAAGTACGAACTCTCCAAGGATAGGAATGGCAAGGTCCAAGTTTCTCTAAAACAACCCTCTCCGTCCCCGTATTCGATTGGTTTACCTGAGGATGATGAGGATGGGGGAGGTGATAAGAAATAGAGATGAAACTTAGTCAGTTGCACCGGCGAGTCTATGCGTTGCCAGATATAGACTTGGCATGGCGTCAGCACATTGATTAGCCTGCGGGATCAGAGCTTTCATTTACTTTGTCTGCAGGACATCAGCCACCTTGAACGAATATGTAGAATAATGTGTGAAAGGAAGCCGCTGGCAAGATATTAATTTGCTTTTCCTTCATGTCTCATGCTACGTTCATGCGAACCCGGTATCACTTGGTGAATCGGGCGCCCTGTCTAATACGGTGATGGCCCACGGTGTGCGGAATCAGATTGTATTGGGCGGTAAAGTTGCGTCGTGGTGAGGTCTTGCCCGGTTCATAATACTTCCCAAGCCAATCATTAAAAAGTCTCCTACCACATGCCTCCCCGAGGCCGGTTACCAAGCTAGAGTTTCGTCGCCAATCAGATCCAATGCAAAATAGGAAGTCTCGCACTGGGGGAAAACAAGGAATTCATTGTCTAGCTGCCAAGCTCTGTCTGACATCGAAAGCTTGATATCTCTAAAGCCATCAGAATCCCTTGCCAAGAGTGGACGAACATTATATCACCGCACGATTGCTCCAGTAAGCCTACATCGTGGAGGTCACCCACAAATGTGGATTTCAGCTGTGCACTTCTCACTGGTGGCGGGGGTGGGATCGGCAAGGCGCTATCTCGCTGCTTTATATCGAAAGTCAAAAAGGCTATCATCGCCCGGCGGACGAAATCGAATTTGCAGACCACCGCGAAAGAAATTGGAGCAGCAGGATACTACGTCCTGGGCGCCGGCTCTGTCTCCGACATCCCATCGTTTTGTCGAGCGTATCACCTCCGGGCATCCAGAGCTTGACTGTGGTCAACAACGCGAGGGTACAGCGACTGCTACAGGTCCAGAAGCAGAATGCCGAAGACTTGCTCTCAAAGACAGACCAAGAGATCGACAATTAATACCCGAGGGCCGGTGCATCTAGCGGTGCTACTTCTCCCACACCCCAAGCGCAAACCGCATGCTCTCGTCATCAATGTGTCTAGTGAGTTGGGATACGTACCTTTCTCAGTCATGAACCAAGTGTACAATAGAACGAAAGCCTAGCTTCACTTCTGGAGCATGAATATCAGGGATCGGCTAAAGGACAGCCAGGTAGGAGCGGTCGAGGTAGATGTGCACCGGGAGCGCGAGGACCCTGACGATAATAAGAATGCTAACAATCCTAGTGCGCTCTCTATAGCGGAGTCCATGGACAAGGTATCGCGGAAGCTAGAGGTTGGCGAGGGCGCAATAGGGGGCAGGGATGAGTGGTGATGTAGTCAAGAAGTGGTTTAGCACTCTGGCGATATGTATATAAAGACTGAGAATCGACGTCGACAGAAGGGCTCAGCAAATACTATAGGAGCAAAGACCAGTGTCCCTATGCATGGCAAGGCATTGGGTTAAACAGAGGTGGTTGTGGGAGATTGAATTGCTAGCAGTGAGCATAGAGCCGAGCCACGCGGCTTCTAAGTAGACGATCGCCATGGTAGCACCTAGAAAAACGCCCATAGCTAGACTATTTGTACTATATCGTATCGACTTCTTCTTAGTGGATAATAATGATGTGGTGTTTAGAAGAAGGGGGAACCATTCAGAGATATCGCTACAGAAATTGTGCAGAGGATGTGAATGAAGTGTAAGTCAACTTGGTTAGAGGGAAAACCAGAAACGCAGAGTACATTCCAATAGAGCAGATCCTTGGTAGACGCACAGCCCCCACCTAAGTAGTCAGCCACGAGTACCCCACATCTGCTGCCTAAACCTTACGTAAGAATTATCCTTAACCAAAGGGACAGAGGTGGCTGTGCTTAGATACCCAGACCCCTAGACCCCTCCACCCCTCCATCAGCATTCCGTTGGTCGGGAAACTTTACCAACCAAACAGAACTGGCGAAACGAGATACTCCTTTCCTGTTATGACGCAGCTCTCCTACAATGATCCCTCGCCTTTAAGTATCCATCTAAAAATCTCCTGTTAACCGCGGCGGGGATACTGCCATCATTTTCTTATCAAACCAACCACCTCTAGATATCTCAGCGAGATAAGCCATATCCCATCTCTTGGCTGCTTCTCCTCTACAAGTCGTCCAAACCCACCCGAGATGTTCGTCCTGAAGAATGGTAAGTACTTCGCACTTCATCGGGCTGATTAGATCGTCGTGCTTCGTGCTTCGTGCTCCGAAGTTGCATGAGAATCAGGTTTTGCGCGACACCCATCCACACCAGAAGAAGCTGATGATGTTCTACTCACTCTCTCTTTTGCGAACCCAGCCCACACCAAATACAGCAAGTACACTAACAAATTGCCGGCCCGACAGTGGGAAAGCTCCTCTTTGGCAGCAATAACCAAGAGTCCATGATAGAACTGCCTCAAGGCCAGCTTTACCTCGTCCGACCGCTCTCGCCAAAAGGATACTCCGAACTGATCTTCAAGGACGCCACTGCCCGCGTTCGAAGAACCGGCCAAGACTTCCAATACCAACTCGTCGTCCAAAGAGTCTACGAGGAAGGTGAAGCTGAACTGTTAGCCGACGAGGAAGGAGAGGACGCCGAGATTGCTGCGCTCTCCAACGAGCGTGACGAGAAGACCTTCCTTCTTGACGAAGCCCTCCATTTCCGCGTCGAGAGCAGAGACAGCTCCGAGACGGTGCTTGCTTGGAGAGACCTAAGCGGGGACGCCGGCGACGTCTACGAGTTCATCTGCGACCCATCCATACCCTCCGCATCGGTCCAAGCATTCGAGCGCATTGCAAAACAGTGCCAATACGAACGCAAATATCGCAAGCCGCATGCTACCGCAACCGAAGCTGACCTTGAGAAATTCGACTTTGGCGACGAGCAACCCATCCCGCAAGCAAGTCCCATCCACAGCCCTACTCTCGCACGCTCAATCGAGTCGACCGACGCTATGTTTCAGCTGAGGAACGAGGCCAATACGAGTGGCAAGCGTAGCGGTTCGCAAGATCCAGTCACCCCTACCGACGACGAATCGGTAGAGTATCAGCAGAGGGAGGTCAAGGTCCCGACGAGAGAAATGGCTCCACCCAGCGTTCCAGCACAGCCTGAACCATTGGAAATTCTCTCCATGGAAATCGCAGAGCTGCACTTCTTCGACTTCCCCTCTGGCGCTTTCGTTCTACAAGACGCGTCGGTCACGGCTCAAGTATCCGACATCGGTAACTGGAACTACTGGCTGCATATAGCCAGCAAAGACCGCGAGTGGTTGGGTATACCAGTTATTGCCGATATCAATCCGGTCTTCAACTTCGAGTTTCTCTCCTTCATCTTTAATCAGTTCACCGAAGATGGTTCTGCTTACTCCTGGTTGCTCCGTTTCAAGGACCAACCAACCCTGGAAAGGTTTCAGGAAGGTCTAATGCGTGCACTGTGGGAACAGCTCAACGAGATCAAGTGGACCAAGGTCAAGGACCAAGAGCGACAGTATGTCCTGGACGCTTTTGAGGATCTCAAGATGGACGATGCAACAATAGAAGAGGAAGAAGAAGAAGAAGAAGAAGAAGAGCCCGAGGTCGAGGAGTCTGAAGATGACCGTCCGCAGGGCGAACACTACGATACCGATGAGGAGCAGGAAGATGTCGAGACGCAGCCGCAGGACGGCAATACTAATTCAGGTCTCGCCGTTGGCTACAAGCACGATCGTTCCTTCGTCATCAGAGGCTCCAAGATTGGCGTCTTCAAGCACACACCCAACAACAATCTTGAGTTCTCCACCAACATATCCAAGGTCGAGACTCCTAAGGGCCAGCTCTTCAGCCCGAAAAAGGTCATGCTTCACAATGAGGATCGCAACATGATCTTGCAAAACGAGTCGGACCCGAACAAGCTGTACCGCATGGATCTCGAGTACGGAAAGGTGGTTGACGAGTGGAAGGTGCACGACGATATTCCTATCAACCACTTCGCCCCCGAGAATAAGTTCGCCCAGATGACACACGAGCCTACTTTCCTAGGTATCTCGCAGAATGCATTGTACCGGGTTGATCCCCGTTTGTCCGGTAACAAACTTGTCGACTCCCAACTAAAGCAGTACGCATCAAAGAACGACTTCTCCTGTGTATCTACCACCGAAAAGGGCTATATCGCGGTTGCTTCTAACAAGGGCGACGTTCGGCTCTTTGACCGTCTTGGAATCAACGCAAAAACACATATTCCGGCTCTCGGTGAGCCCATAATTGGTCTCGACGTCTCTGCCGATGGTCGCTGGGTCCTCGCCACCTGTCGGACGTATCTGCTTCTGATCGATGCCATGCAGAAGTCTGGCAAGAATGAAGGCAAACTCGGCTTCGAGAGGTCATTTGCTGCTGATGCCAAGCCACAGCCGCGCCGTTTGGCTCTCACACCCGAGCACGTCGCCCAGTTCGCCTACGAGACAGGCAAGCCCGTCACCTTCACGCCCGCGCGTTTCAATACGAGCCAGTCGGGCGAGGAGACATCCATCATCACCGCGACGGGCCCGTACATCGTTGATTGGAATTTGAAGAAGGTGTTGCGCGGAGCCAAGGCGCCGTACATCATCAAGCGGTACACGGAGGACGTCAAGGCGGATGACTTCAAGTTCGGGACAGACGAGAACGTCATTGTCGCTCTACCCAACGAGGTCAACATGGTCGGCAAGCAGGCTTTGAAGCGCCCCACCAGAGAAAGTATCGCCGGCAACTTCCAACGTCTGAGCACGCCTCGACGCAGCTCTGGCCGAATTGGCACGAGAGAGAGCGGGCGGTACAAGTTGGGCCGGGATGATGTCGTCAACTCGCCCTTTTAGGTCCGGACATAATAAAGGCGAGAATTTCTCTTGGATGTCCAGCTGAGAGTCGGCTGCGTTAGCGGGATGAAGTCCATCGGACTTACGATGTCAATCCCCGGGAGCTTTGCGATGGAATTACAGATTGTTTTCAACCTCAACACGTACAAGTGGAGTTCAAGGCACGGCGAAGCGGCTGGTACGGGGTTTCTGGGCTCTAGTTAGCAGCAATTTCTTCCGGGAAGGATATCCTACTTTATGTACTGTGCGTCGTTCGTTGGCGCACGATGCCCCCTAGTGTTATTTTAGGTAGTTACGTAGTTAGGTAGTAGCCAATGTTCTTTATCGCTAACTCCGAAGGGTCTTCTTGTCAGTCCCTTAGTATTCTTGAGGTCATTGACCAACTCGTTACGGCCATATGGAATGTCAACTGATTATGTAATACTGATGAGGCACGTAAAATGATTTAAACCGTCGTGATAGGAAGCGCCAGGGCTGCATCTCGCTTTTGGCTTTTGTTATATAATAAGCAGCTTTATCTTATCGGATCCAGCCCCGACCCCTTATTATACGGCAGCTGCAAAGGGCAGACGCTTTCTTCCACCTACCTGGCTAATTACCCTTTTACCTAATTGCACATTGAGCTCCGTCACTAGATACGGTACACATACTATCCCCAGCAAGAAATTGCAACATTAAACACACCTCTTGAGTGTAAAACTAAAAGCCGATGCCCAGACCCAACGGACTCACCATAGGATCAATGGGCTCGTGGTTAACGAGTAGGTACATCAGCATGCACCCGCAGCACCTTGCTCCCAATAATCCCCGTAACAACGGGGGCGGCACGGAAATTCAAGCTAGCAAGGCGGGTCTTCAAAAGGACTATGTAATAACTGGCGGCTAGCCAGAGGTGCCGAGCGCACCCCATATACGGAAAGGCGAGCTACTGATCGTTGGCATAGGCGAGCTACTGATCGTTGGCATAGGCGTGTTGACCCTTGCGTACGCAGGTCCAACTTTTTCAGACACGCGCGCCGGACGGGTTGGGCTCACACGTCTGCGATTTGGGTTCAAAGATGGCTGTGCGCAAAATGGGAGGCCAGACTTAGAGCCAAGCTCCTCTGGAAGCCGCTTGGCCCTTAGGAATGCCTTGCTCCGCCACCGCCACGCCTGGAGCCTCTGATTATGAAGGTCGTGAGAGGTCTCACCCGTAGGAAGTAGGTATATTCTTGCGATCTGCTCGTTTTGAAGTTGTCAGTCCCACCTGCTAAATTTCATGAGACGCTCCAGCGATATGTAATATGAATTATCCACGCGCCATAGATTCTGTACAAGCGGCGAGGCATCTCGTCGACGAAATATGGAGGGATAACACGCTGAATGGGAGAATTTGGGAAAAGGAATCCGCTGTGGGACAAATACTGAAAAATACACTTACAGTGTAGGTGCTCACCTCGGCCTAATTGTCCTTGATGCTTTTGGCTTCGTTTTGCTAATCTGGATGGCATGCAGCTTATCCCGCCAACTCTACGACAAAGAGACGCACTTTCTCCTCGAACTTATTCAGAACGCTGATGATAACACATACGAATGCACAACTCCTAGCCTCAATTTCACCTACAAGAGAGGAAGTTTGCGGGTTGATTGCAACGAAATTGGCTTCACAGAGAGCAATGTCAGAGCAATCTGCAGCATTGGCGAGAGTACCAAAGCCGGCCTTGGTCGATCCACCCGATACGTCGGCGAGAAGGGCATTGGCTTCAAATCGGTATTCAAAGTGGCGAGCGTAGTATACATCTCTTCGCGCAGCTTCTCTTTCAAGTTTGATCGGTCGCAGGCTGTTGGTCTTATCGCACCCATCTGGTCTGAATTTCCCGAGCCGACCTTGCCGGGATATACATCATTTTATCTCCAGCTATCAGAGGACTGCGATGAAAACCAGATTACTCATGAAATCCGGCATCTCGATCCCACTATGCTCATATTTCTCAGGCAATTAAGGCAGATCAATCTCAAGATCGTGCTTGGCGAAGGTCATACGTGGACACGGAGGCTTTGGCGAGAAGACATATGGGCCAGCGGAAGTCTTATCACCAGACTGCACGGAGGGCCTACCCCTTCCTGCTACGTTGTGACCAAATATCTCGTGTCTCAACTCCCTGAAGAACATGATCGACCTGGGGTACTGGAATCCGAGATACTGCTCGCATTTCCTATCCTGGATATCCAAAAGAGGTCAGAAGAAAACACGCAGTCTGTTTACGCCTTTCTACCCATCCGCGACTATGGCTTCAAGGTACGTCGCTTCAGAGTCATCCAGTTGCCAGGCATTTTTCTTTGTGCCAAATTCGTCTAATTCAAGTGCAGTTTCTACTTCAAGGAGACTTCCTCCTAACTGCCAATCGGGAAGATGTTCTGGATACTCCATGGAATCGTGTCCTTCGCGAAGCATGTGCCGATGCCTTCATCAAGGCGATATATCACTTGAACTCCAGACCCGAACGATATACGTGGACTTGGTACCTTCCAGGGCAGCATATATTGGGGTTCTTCGAGCCTTTGAAGAGCTTGATCTTGAAGAGGCTTTCCCAAGAGCCAATACTAGAAGCATATTCTGGGAAAATGATTGCGCCAGCATTCCTCACCCACATCCCCCGAGGCCACTTTTCAGATGCAATCGGGCAGCCCCTAACACTGTCTTCTAATACCATGGATATATACCTGTCTCCAAAATATCCAGAATGGACCGCCGCTTCATTGTCTAGCTTAGGCACCCAGACGCTTGACGCCAAGGGCTTCCTTCAACACTTGGTCTGGAAGATTTCAAACGAACCTCAAGATTTTCGTCGCAAGCCCGGGATATGGCATTCCCGGCTGGCCAAGGCCTTGCTGTCTTTCGGAGCGGAAAGCGAACATTCAGCCTTGATGAAAAGCTTGGAGATTATCCCCCTGTCCAACGGGGACTGGGTATCCGCAGATGTTGGGCCAATTTATTTCAGCCAAGGCTCTGAGCGCCTCAGCATTCCACAAACTATTCCAATACGCACTGTCAATCGAGTGGCCGAAAGGGATTCCGTTCGGCACAACCTGTTTGTGCATCTTGGTATAAGGCCGCGTCCGGATGCCGCTGACATATGCCATCGCATCATTGAGATGCACCGCAATGGCTCATTCAAGCCGGATAGCCTGACAGAGGATCAGCTGGTTGAGCATATCGTGTTCATATTCAAGGTGTCATTCGATCCACCGCCAGGAGTTGACTTGTGGTTCGCCACTGCAAGCAACCAGCGCGCCAAGGGATCGTCATTATATATTCGCGCCAATGTCCTAGTCGGGTCTGCTGAAGACAGGATTAGGCAGCATGTGGAGACAAACTATCCGCTCCTCCACGAGGCATATGCCAATGCTTTCGATGCATGTGGGCCGGCAAGAATCACCTGGCGCACCTGGATCCGACGATGTTTCGGCATTCAACCGTCAAGCTTACCCAGAATCTGCACCGCAGTTCCCAATGTAACCCCACGCTGCTCTCTTCGCCTGTCCAACGAATTCAGGTCCCTCTTCAAGGCGTGTGACTCGTCCGATGTTCTTGAGCTGCTGAGGGTGAAATGGCGGGAGTACTCACAAGTGGTCGAACAAGTGTTTCCAGTGAATGGCAAGACTTTGTGGAATCCTGTGAGAGACGAGATTGCAGCAATGGAGGTCAAGTGCTACACAGGCATGGGATCTACGAGCCCATGCTCTCGACCTCTGCAGAACACATTCCTTCCGTCACTCGACAAGACCATGGACCAATATTCTCGTCTTCCAATGCTAAATATCCCCAACCCCTCGATTCCGTCGTGGAAAATACTTGGGACCTTTGGGGTCTCCGTGGATCGAAACCTCGAGTATTACTTTCAGTGCTTGCATACTTTGAAGGACCACGCCATGAACCCTTCGAAGCTGACTGTTGCCCACGTCTATCAACGAATCCAAGCCGACTATATGGACAACAAAAAAAAGATCTGGTATGAACAAGAACTTTGATGAATTATTATTTGACTAATATCAGACGCAGCAGGACGTTCATGCAGGAGCGCCTGATATACACTTCGCTTGGTTCTTCCGAGAGCGATCCGAAAATGCGCTGGATCAACGGCCAAGAATGCTTGGAAGAGAACTTAGACATTGTCGCCGAATATCAGGGTAGCACTACCCTGTTTCGCAACGTCCTCGGTGCTAGGACGGACAACATCGGACGCATGGTTCATGCTCTGTCAGCGATCACAGAGGAGGTCAGCCTGAGTTACATTTTGGAGTCATTCACCAAGGTGAATCGAGCTATTCAAGCCCAAGGTACTCAAAATTCCAAGGCCGCTGTTGAGGGCTTGGACAAATGGGTGCCGATATTTCCCATTATGAGAGAGAGAAGCGACAAGGAGTACGACGCACTCGCGCCTCTCAAACCGGCCTTTCCACCTTGGTTCATTGCTGATCGCGACCACCTGCGCGACAGCTTTCTTGGATACGTTGAAATCCTTGCCTTCTCACCCCAAGACCTCGAATCCATTCAGGATTTCCTTAAGGTCGTAGACCTTGACTCGCGGGTCTTGTCCAAAATCGTCAAGGTCGAGACCAGCCCGTTTGGCAAGCCGAAACGAAATAAAGCGTGCACCCTGTCTTTGCAGCGGAAGGCGGCATTTATCGCGGCGTAAGATTCCTCGCACTTGATGAAGTCGCATCCGATTCTCTCCGTCTAGTCTAGTCTTTTGTGCTGATCGATGTGCTGTTCCATAGATTAATACCCAAACAGCGGCCGAATAGAGATGCTCTTGTCAGAGAGTTCTTCCGCGTCGAAGTCAATGTTTCCGCCCGAATCGTGCAGAAATACACGTTCGAATATGGCGGTCGTTCGTTTTCCGGCAATGATGGTCAAGGTGAGGTTTCTCTCTCGGAGCACAATGGCAGATTGCAGGTCTTCATGACTAGAGACAATATTTCGGCGATGCCTCCTCCCCTTGAGCTCATGAACGGAATATGTGATCGTTACGACATCACCAATCCAGTTCACCGCAACTTGGTTCAATTTGCGCTGAGCGAGGACAGCCAAGAACGATTGTTGAACGCTTTCGCGAGGCAAGGAGTCCACGTCCTCGAGTCGCTTCCCAGGGGTACAAAGACCCACTCGAGTTCGATACTAATTTCAGAGGCTGATCAACACTTTTAGATTTTGATAGTGGTTATGCTGCACTCTGGCGTGACGAATTCTTGGACACGAGGATGTCCGAGGAGGAGGGTGATGAGGAAGACCCTCCCAAAGACATACTCGAGTCGAAATTCAAGCGCATTCCGGCAATGTTTGTAGAGTACAGGGCTGAAGAAGACGACAGACGCTTGCCTCTCCAGTATTTCAAGTGGTCGGAAAGAATTCTATATCGCAGCACCTCTTGTGACCCATCAGCAGACTACAGAACAGTATTACGGATGGAGCCTGCTCACGCTCAATACGTGGCAGAGGTCTTGGTGAGTACCCACTGAATCCAGAACCCGCACTGGTTGCAAGCAAATCTTACAGAGAACAACTAGACATCAAGATTTTTGCGGCACGAGTTGGGGGACTTCTACAAACCGGACGATCATTGGACAAGCCCTCAACGCTACAAAGCCGGCCATCGCAAATTCCTTCACTCCGTGGCGTCTCATGCTACTTTTACGATTGCGAACCGCGAGGCAAGTCGCAAAATCTCAGCTTTTCTGGCCCAGCGCCATTTTGAGGCTGCGAAGGCCTGGGCCTGGGCAGCAAGCGACCCAACTTATCACTTTGACATCGCGGTTTCGTCGGGGGGGCCGAAATCTGAATTTTCCTGGACAACCCAACAATTTGAGAGAGTGAGTGTTGAGAATGCTGCAGGCAATGTCGTTGTTGCCTTTGAAGTCCGTGCTAACCTCTTGGTAACTGTATCTTAGATGCGCAAGTTCCGAACGGACAAACAACTAAAGGACACTTGGAGACTGGAAAATGTTCACGTCCTGGTAAGAGTTTCAGACGTGTTCACCAATCCTAGTTTTAATCTTTTCGTCGATCCCTGGCGTCTTTTTAGCTTGGAGAGATTTACTCTACAGGGAAATTGGACCATTGCGGCTACTATTCTTGACGAAAGTCACGATGGCAACGAAGTTCCAACAGTACCGGGTCCATCATGCGGAAGCGAATACCAACTTCATTCGCCACCAGCATCAACTTCGGCTTTTCGATGCTCAAGTAACTGCGGAGTCTCATTGAGCTCGTCATCAGCCTGGATGGATCCCAGCAACACCGTCAGCTCGCAAGGCGACATCGGTCATTGTGTGCCACAGCAATCTAACTTCGGGCCGTATATGCGATATGAATCGTTTACGGTGGACCGCCTACGTCAGCAACAACCATGGTCGGAGCAAAACCCGTACCTTTTGGGTCAGGGGAGCCATCAATCATTGCATTCGTCGCAAACCACTATGCCCCATCAGCAGGTGCAGATCGGACATCCCGTACAATCGACTCCGGCGTCTCGGTGGCCCTGGCAGCCTTACCAAACACAGATCTACCAATCCCAAGGAGCCTCAGGACAATGGAGCTGCGAGATAAATCACAGTGGGTGGTCTAACAACGGCGGCCCATGGTCAATCTCCGCTGACAATGCGCCTCTAGGCATGGCAGCTCACAATCGCGCAGATCGTCACGGTTTTCTGCCGACAATACTTCAAGAATCACCTTATGCCACCCCCAATTCATCTACTGAACATCTATGTGTTACGATTCCGACGAGTGATGTCGGCGCCATCACTAACTTTTCTTACAAGCCCCTCAATAAAGGCGACATACGGCTGCTCATGCTTCACCCTGGGCAACAGGACGCGCAACTCCGAGCTGTTGTCTACCGGTGCTCCCTCCTTCTAGCGAATAGCTTTCAAGCGATCTCATATACATGGGGCAATCCTGAGCTGTCGCATTCATTGTGGACCCCCGACGGGAATATCAAGATCACCGCCTCTCTCTATGCAACTCTGCGCTGCCTCAGACACGAGGCGCAACCTCTCGTTCTCTGGACTGACGGCGTGTGCGTTAACCAGAGCGACAAAAAAGAGAAGACGGAACAGATTCAGCTCCTGCCGCAAGTTTTTCAGCGTGCGACATGCGTCTTAGTCTGTCTAGGAAGCGACAGCAGCGGCGACGGCGCGATGGAAACGCTGATGCAGATCCGTGTTAATGACGCTCTCAGGACATTGGGAGAGGAATGGCCCAAGGATCTCGCACATATACCTCCAAGTTGGAAGAAGAAAAGCATACCGCCAGCAGATGATTCAACCTGGACCGAGATAGGTGCTCTTTTCGAACGGCCCTGGTTCGAAAGAGCATGGATCATTCAGGAAGTGGTCGTCGCTACCAGTGTCAGGGTCGTTTGCGGCAAGTGGATGATAGACTGGAACGACCTCTTCGCCGCTCTCGAAGTCATCACACGCGAGTCGCGGGCTTCGCCTAAGGAACCTCTTGGCATGGCCCAGCCGAAATGGAGACGTTTTTTGACTCTGGCAAAGCTGCGTGAACGGGAGGCCAAGCACGATCGCCGGCCGCTCCTCGAGCTTCTCGAGGATTTCCGAGACTCCAAATCGTCTATTGATCATGACCGCTTCTTCTGTCTTCTCGGGCTCGCTATAGATGGGAATAACAAGGATTTTGTCCTGGACTACCGTCTTAGCTTTGATGCCATTGTCCGCAAGTACGCTTGGGCCTTCATCCGACAAGGAAAAGTCATGGAACTGCTTTACCGAGCAGGAATTGGCTCTCGGCAGGCGAACTGCTTCCCGTCCTGGATCCCAGACTGGACGGTTGCGAAACCAGGAGGCCTGCGCACCCTGTCAACATCGGGCATGCCTTGCGCTGCCTCGAGACGTGCCGAGCCTCGCGTTGATGTCAGTTCAATGACGAATGACTTAGAATTGCGGCTGTACGGCATCAAGGTCGACGTAATAAACGTGGTCAGCAAGTCCTCAAACATTATGGAGGAGCTAAGGTTGTATCTGGATGAGGTCGATAACATGGTTCGCCCCGCATCTCCCCGTCACTGGGAAAGCCTGAAGTGGAATGCTCCGATTGCGGGCGCATCGCGTTGCAAAGTCGCTGGTCTCAGCATGAAGGAGTCGTACACGGCGTTGCGAAAGTACCTGGCCATGGAGATTGACGAATCGGAGACCAGCAAGCCCAGAACAAAGACGCAACAAATGGTCGTCAATGACCCGGCGCATAGTAGTGATTCCAAGGACTCTCTGTGGGCGCAGAGTCAGAACTACTACCTTGCCCTCCAAGGGAACTTGGTTGGGTGGAAGTTTGTGGTCACAGAACGAGAGTGTGTCGGCATTGTTCCACCTGCGGCCAGACAAGGAGACGTGGTCAGCGTCATCGACGGGGGCATGGTGCCATTCCTGCTGAGGGAGGTCGAAGGATCGGGAGGCTCCTTTTCACTTGTAGGGGAGTGCTACGTTCACGGCTTGATGAATGGTGAAGCAGGAACCTTGGATTTACCAGAGGAAGTGATTTCGCTGCGGTGAGGGCGCCTGTGTGTTTGTGTAGTCGTCTTGAGCGTTATGGCAATGCAAGCGTCGTTCAATACCATTCCCGATTCCCATCGAATTTTAAGGAATAGAAAGATTCAACTGGCGGCGAGCTCGTAACACGCCGCAACTCAAAGTGTGAATCTGGCTGGATCAGCTCCCATCTCTGGCTTTGTAAAGGCTGACTTGATTGATAATATCATATTAGCACACTTAAGTAAGTGAAGCCCTAAGGTCATCAGGAATTATCGAGCAGTACTGCTGTTTTAGCAGAGATAGTTCGTAGAGGCTGAGACGGGATTAGGATTGCAGTGTGAGCTTGTTGCCGGTTTAAAGTAAGGGTCAAGGTCTTGCCAACAGGTAGAGTGATACGTCTCTTTGTTAGTATGTATATATAGGGCTTTGTGTCAGCTCCAGACGACCAAAGAGCTAGACCAGACCGTTACAGCGGACCACTCGCTTATTGTATCGCCAAATAACTATTAGCGGTGACGCTATTACTACCATCACCCGTAAAAGCGACGGGCGGTTCTCGTCGTCTTAGTGCCGCTGATGCTCGAACAAGAACTCATACGTTCCTCAACGGCGTATCCCCAGCGCTGCCCGGCGACTCCCGCTTGGGGCGGTCTCTTGCAATCGGCCCCGACCGGGATCCTAGGGGTTGTCCTCGGACCGGAGGGCCTGCGCACAGCGGTGAGAGCAAGCACCACAAGTCGTCTGTGCCAGGGGTGCGGTTGCCGGGAACTCTTACCCACGCAGCCCAGCCCTCCTTAAGGCGAAAAGTCCCTCCTGGGCTCTGAACGCGCTCGGCTGAAGACTTAAAAGTGGCCACCAGATCGGAGCGCTCGCGAGCCTGGACCTGTAGCTGTGAAGCCCGCTGGAAGTTCGAGGTTGGGCTGCGAGTCGGAGCGAGGGAGGAGCGGGCGCGCGGCTGACGGCTCGCTACTGGACGAGCCAGCCGGCCGGACCATCGGGAAGGGTTTGGCACTGCGCTTGACCGCTGCGTACGCATTGCCCTTCGACGATGATATACATACACTACCAAGGCGGCCCCAATTACTCCAGATGCGAAAACCAACCTCGCTGAACCCTTCATATCTGACAAACATCCCACCAGAGATGCCTTCAATGAAACATCGCCCTTTGCTGGCAGCGGTGTCAAGGCCTGGTCAACCCCTCCTAGCAAAGTAAAAAGGACCAAGCCCGACGCAACCCTTGTCTTCGCTCGCGATTCCTAACTCCAGGTGCTCCGCTCGGAGGTCGCCATGCGGCCAGCAAGATTCGATTGCTCCTACCTCTCGGCGTAATATTCTGTCACCTATATGCCACTTCGGTTCTCGGCATTCATCTCATCTCTTGGCAATTGATGAATAGGTACGGGGTGTCCATAAATTTACACCTCGACAGCTGAGAGGAAGCGAGCTCACAGAATCCGGAAGGTCCAACGGAGATATCTTCAGCCGAAAGTTGCAGACTTGGTTTCTGATGACTTGTATTCTCAGAATGGCGTCCTAAACTTCTAAACTACATGAAAAACCCCCGGACTCCTTAGCCGATGTTCGCCGATCTCCGGTCGATTATTGTGTTGAGACACGAGGCCTCCTATCCTAAGATGCACGTGTCCCAGGTTCCAAGGTCATACGTAAATCATAGTCAATATGGGATGCTGCCAACGGCGATTCGAAGTCTATTTCCCCGCAGCCCGGTCACCCAGTCATTACATGCAATATGCGGCAGAGCCGCCGGACCCTTCCTAGCCGGATGATTCGCCCATACCAGCGGCCGACTTTATCTTGTCGACAGCCTTGTCTACTTTGTCGGAGACACCACCGAGGACGCCGTTCTTAGCCTCTTCTGCGCTGTTGTTGATCTTGAGGAGCTCCTTAACGAAGGTTTGGCCCCACCATGCCGACGTGTACTTGAAAACGTACTTTTCGAGTTTGCGGTAGTTGGCCTCACGCATCTCTGGGGACATAGTCACAGCGTCGTGGATGGCGTTTGCCACCTCCTCGGTGTTCCAAGGGTTCACGATCAGACTGGATGTCAGCGATTGGGCGGCGCCGGTAAACTCGGAGAGGATCATGACACCATGGCGGTCGCGTTGGCTCGCAATGTATTCGTATGATACGAGGTTCATGCCGTCCCGCGTCGAGGTCACGAGGCAGATATCGGAGACAGCATAGAGGGCAGTAAGCTCGTCTGAGTCGACACTCTGGTGTAGGAAGTGAATCGGCATGAACTCGACCGTGCCGAATCTACCGTTGATCCTGCCAACGAGTTCGTTCACGACAGCACGCAGGTTCTGGTACTCTTCGACGTCGCCTCGAGAAGGCACAGCGACCTGGACTAGAACGATCTTGCCTCTCCATTCGGGATGCTCCGTCAGGAAAACCTCGAGCGCGTGCAGCTTCTGCGGCACGCCCTTGATGTAATCTAGCCGGTCGACGCCAACAATGAGCTTGACGCCGTCGAATTTGCGCTTCAGGGCGGCAATGCGCTCTTGTACCTTCGGCTTCTTCAACCCCTCGGTGAACTTTTCCGGGTCGATGCCGATGGGAAAGGCTCCGACCGTAACAAATCTGCCTTGGAAATCTACGCCATTGGGCGTGGTGTTGGTTTCAAGTATGCGCGAGCAAGAACTTAGGAAGTGGCGAGCATAGTCGTAGGTGTGGAAGCCGATCAAGTCGCAATGAAGGAGACCCTTCAGGAGCTCTTCGCGGACTGGTAGAATTCGGTAGATCTCGCTGCTGGGGAAGGGCGTATGGAGGAAGAAGCCAATCTTGATGTCCTTCTTGTCCCGCAGCATATTCCGTAGCATCTCGGGTAGGAGCATTAAATGGTAGTCGTGAACCCAGATCAAATCTCCATCCTGGACGTCCTTGGCAACTGCTTGCGCAAATATCATGTTGACCTGGGTATACGCCTCCCAAGCATTCTCGTCGAAGGTAATCTCGCCGGGGTGGTAATGGAACAACGGCCACAAAATAGAGTCTGCACATAGGAGGGAATAAAGACGTCAATCAAAATGATCACATATATAACCATCTTTTCGAAGGGGTCTACTAACTGGAGAAGCCGTTGTAGTGTCGATCGGCCAGCTCGTCGTCAATGAAAATGGGGTGGGCGCTGTGTTTCTCCTTAAGATCCTTCCTGACCCGAGCGACGTCCTCCTCGGGGAGCTCGCGCCCAGGCCACCCATACCACTGGAAATCGGTGGTCTTGCTCAGGCCACTCAGGCCGGTGACCAGACCTCCAGAAGAGACGCTGTAGGCGTATTTGCCGTCGTCTTGAGATTTTATAGTGATCGGCAGACGGTTAGAGATGAGCACAAGTCGTCGGTCACCGGTGGAGGACGCCTCGGTTTCTTCTGTAGGCGCCATCATGAGATTGTGATGTTGTAGTACGCCAGATAGGCCGATAGTGTGTAACTCGTCCCAACTCTCAAGGCAATGATGGACGAAAGGATTAGATGTTCTTATTGAGGTGTCGGTTGTAATAATTGGCCTTGGAATGGCAAATGTTTTAGATTACCTGTTATACAAACAAGGGGCAGGCGTTTTCTTTTCTCGGGGAAACAATGGAAGTGTAGCGATGGGAAGAAAACCTGTCGCAGGTGCTGATGTTTATGGAGAGTCTTATCACAGGCGTGCGTATGTAATGCGTAAGTGTATGAAGTGGGGGTGGGGTAGATGTCAAACCAAGGAAAAAGCCAGGTACCACCTATTATCATCGAGTTCAATTTATTTCTAGACGCCCCTCCCGGCCGATCAAACCAATCCTCCGAAGGACATCTGTATGTGTAATTCATCAGGCGAGATTGTGGTTCTACGGGTGCCAACAAATCTCCTATTTGGAGACAGGGGATTTGGATTTGCAGGTACTAGAGTAACCAGAGTAAGTACGTAGAAAGTATCTTTCAGATTGGATGATCTTTGTCCAGCTAGGTACGGCCTTGGAATCCTCCAGGAGCTCCTCATTCGGCATCAAGTATCTAGGTGTTGACCTCTTTTCGTCGAGAGAAACGACGTCATGCGCCGGCAAAGTACAGTACAAACTGGATGGAAGGGACATCAGATCTCAGGCGTCAGCGAGAGCCACAGCCACCAACACGTACTAAACAATTAAAAATCCAATGGCAATGGGGGAAGCAGTGGGGCTTCGTGGCAGTTGGGGGGAGCCATACCCCCAGAGCATATGAGCGTTGTGGCTTGCTAAGCAGTGATCTTACCTACTGAGTAAGTACCGGTATTGTACAGTACCTCTTATCACTCTGTTAAGTTCCGACGACCGCCCTGGAATGACGCCAGACCCTCAGAACCCGCTTCAACCTGAACCGGGTTGCCACACATTTGAGTGATTTACCATCAGACAATCAGCCAGGACCGTTTATAGGAAAAACCTACATGCGCAATAACCAATGAGCCCAACACGGTCGTTGGGTCCTAGTTCCGGATGCATAGAAACATGCCGAACACAACTTCCGGATCCACTTTCGATATGGAATCACACACTTATCCACTTCTATTCCGAGTTCTAGCCAACAGCCTTGGCTTTAGGTAAGAGGGGCAGTCCATCGGCGATTTCCAAAGTTCGGTTGACTTCGACACAAACTTTGAGCGCCGTACTGTATACTGGGTTGAGATACCAAGGGCATTCCAGTATGTTTTGAGTTGTCATCAATTTTCGTCATAACTCCTGAAGATCCTCAGCACGGTTAAATTTTTCCTAGTCTAAATTAACAGCAGTATGTTCCACGACGAACGACCACCCGCAAAAGCAAGTACCGTTCGTCTACATGGCTTCATGTTTGCAAACGGCCAACGACGATTACAGTGGGCGGCTGCCTCATGTTTGTTTTTAACCAACATGGTTCGTGTCATGGATATCTAGAATGTGCGAGAAAGTCCGATTCTCTCTCTCTGCGGGTACAAAGTTACCCCGTCCATATCGGCCGAGCGGGCTTCGGGCAAGGTGCAGATTGCGCGCCAATCATATTCCAAAGGCATTCCCAATTAAGTCATCCGGCGCAATCACCACCTTGGGCCGGACCAAATGTTCCTTTTCGAGCCCTGCCGGAGCCTTTATCCCACGGAGGTACCTTGACAGGTTATGTACACTGCTCTTGAACAATATGATGAGTACACCTACCCGACGTATTACATTCAGCACGACTGCGATACGTGATTGGATGATTCCAATCCATCACGGGCCAATTACTGTATGTATTGAGTAGTACTTCCTCATCGCGCAAAGTTCGTAACGCCCTCAAAAGAAGCATTCCTGGTGGATCCGGTAGATGGCAATTGCGGGGAATTGGGCAAAGATGAAGCCATCTTTCAAGTGGTGTGACTTACGTCCCACCTACTAACTGCTGTGGCTCAGCGTCGTAGTGACGACCTTGAAACTCTAAGATATCTGCTTTGGTTATGCTGCATGGTTGTAGCCAGTGGATCCTACGAAGGACCACCAGACGTCAGTACAACGATTTTCTCAGGGTAAGTTGAAGCGCCAGCCAATCATCACGGACTGGGCCTATAGGAGTGAATGGGATTTATTCCTACTTACTTTTTACGGCAACAAGCCAGTTAGGTGTTACTGAGAATTGTTGCTGCAGATGCTTTACGGCCATTCGTAGAATATCAGGCAGTATACAATCAGCTACATGTATCGAGTAGTATTCCCTTTCACCACGGGTGACCGGAGGCCGCGACGCAGTAATGGTAAAAGCACGCCACGGCGCAACCGGCCGAATCCGAGGTACCGATCGGGCTCCCTTCCCCGGTGATGTAAAGAACAGCATCGGACGACAGACCCCACAGAGTGACCGCCGGTCCCCGAACGCCGTTCCGCTGTAAGCTAAAAGGGCCCCACTTTTCGGCGATGATCCAGGTCAGTTGCAGTGTGCTCAAGACCATTCCCGTTGGCCCCTATATATACGATCGAGTACACATATTGTGAAGGGACTAAATCCGTGGCCAACGGTGCTCCTTTCAACAACGATGCGCTATGATTAAAATTAGGGACCGCGCAGTAACGGGAAATGCGTTATTGCCGGTACTGGAACCGCAGACACACAGCAGAACCACAGTATAAAGCCTTAAGGATGGACTCTAGCCATCCTTACTTAATTGGAGATAAGAGAAAATGTGCGGTATTTCTCCCTATACGAATCCTCGCACATCGGACAGTAGGCGCTTGAAGCTGGCATTCACATGCCGAAAGCTGGTTTGACGGACTTAGGGAATGCTAGGTGAATATCGCGGTGATTACGTCTGGCCGAAACTCGGCGGGACCAGCCTGACCATACCATCTTACGTTGCTTAGTACTGATAGGGTCAAAATGCGAGACAAATGAGAAATCGTTGCGGGCTAACAAAGCTACGCTGGTCCGAATTGCCAAGTCGAATTGGGTCGTTCTTCCAACTGAGCGGTAGCCTGAGGAATTGCACCAGCAATATACGACATCCCGCTTGGCCGCATACTTCCAAGCAAAGTCTCCACGGCTTAACAGCAATGTAGAGACAATGTGGAAAGCGCCCGCCTGGACTGCATCTCTGTATGGCTGTCAAGTAATCTGTCACTGATGTGATCCTGAGGTGGGGTTTGAGAGGGAACCATTCAACATGTCGCCGCTGCTGCGGGTTGTACAACTCCGACTATCACTCGGCAGTTTTTCATGCTGCCTCCTGAGCAAGGATGCAGGGAGTTAAGCATCAACGCAGTCTTAATAACCCCGATGAAACGGCCGGATTTCCAAGCCTACATGGAGCCGGTTCAGGTTCTCGGATCGTGGAAGTGGGCCGTCCACAAGCCGCCTCGCCTCCTGGGTAAGGAAAGGATAACAAATACTACCCCGTACTGGCGGATAATCCAGGGAATACTAGATCCCGGGAAAGCTCGGCATCACGGCTTCAGCAACAAGAAGCGAGCGGGTTATATGTGGAAAGACCTACCTACCGGCCCAGGATGAACCAACCGGGATATCAATTCTCTCACCGCGAACCGAACTGAGATCACCATTTTCAGAGGAGGTGCTAAGTGGTTAAGAGTTCTGTGGCTTCGGGTGGGCATATCTCTCCGGCTCGGAATCATACGACATGCGAGGATTCAAGGTAGTCCATGCCCATACTCTATAACGGGTGTATCCCCTAGAATAATGCAAGCCATGTGTTTAAGCTTATGAGGCAAGATGCATATGTGCCAGAATCGTGGTCTCTTCAACGATTGCTAGATCATGGGGATTGTGGCTTCTGCTCGCTTGTCAGCTCAAGTATCATTCAAAAAGAGGAGTTCACAGAGCAAACACCCTTTTGATCTTTCCTGTGTTCATGTGTATATCGGCTCGGCATTCTTTGAGCTAGCCCGCGATCCCTCGATGGCATAGTCACGAATCGGGAGAAATACAAGTTGTTGGCTTTCAAAAACGGAGAAAAGACCAAGCGCGTCCTCTGGTCCACTACAGAATTGGTGACAACCCGGATACGCGGTTTCTGTTCGATTCACGATCACATTGGTGGACGCCAACCCTAGTTATCCCATTTGCGTCTCATACGGTGAGTATCTCAATAAACTGAGTAATCAGGAAATCGCACAGGAGAGGCTCTTCTTTGACGTGAATTTGGTCCAGGACTGCTCGAACATTATCTACTGCACGCATTGCTGAGGGACTCTGTCGGCTGCAAGACCAAGCCGGCAGGATACCTCCCAAGCACCCAATTAAAATTAAGCGTTATAGACTGGTTCTCTCAGTGCGAGGACAGAAAAAGTGAGCTCGAATATTGAGAAAGTTCTACATAGTTGGGGAAGACCGGGGGCGGGGAATGCTAGGTGTGGAAGGAAGCTGGTGGAACGGGGGTGCTCTCCATCGATTACGCCTGAATATCTACTGTCGGGTATCTCATATTCAGCACCACTGCAGAAGGCGCGTCTCTCGTAGTCAAGAGATCCAGGGATTTGCGGGTCGAGCCATACTTCATGGAGCTGCGTGACCACGGCGGCACGAAGATCGGTTGGATCAACACGGCCTACGAAAACGTCTCGAGGGCGGCAGACCTGCGCGAGAAGCAGACTTTCATCGTGCTGTTCAAGTCAAAGCGCCACAGCAAACTGTATGGAAGGCTAGTCTCCACAAGGCGTCGAAGGTGGGAGACTAGTGCAGACTCCAACCCGGCTATCTGGCTCTTAAAAGTATTAATGCTCGTGATAGAGTCAAACGGTCTGGCGGTCTGAGCCGTATCGAGTCGATTGAAACGGATTTATGGGCTCAGGCTCACCTGAGATGGAAAACAGTACTCCTTGCGTGACGGTTGGGAGATTGTGCCATCATTCAGGGACTTACACGGTGTCACAGCGGTTACCCCTTAATGATAAACAGTCCACTAAGATTCCAAGTCGTTCTTTCGGCCCAAGAAACAGCCAACTCAAAACTGGGACGAAGCCTGAGGCCCCCTTTAAGCTTCTAGATTGACCCAGAAGATTAAAGCAGTACGGTTTTTGCGAAGAGGACTATCTGCCAGCACCCGAACGTACTGCCGAGTTGTACCCAAGGCAGAACACCAAGTCTCAGACATAATATAAATGCTGACTCAAGTACAACATGTAGTGAAGCCAACTACGCCAATATTTTAGACAGCACCTCGACTCGATCCTTTAATAGACGATCTACGAATTAATCCGGACCTGACACAAGGTGGTGAAGAAACCCATGATGGCGGCTACACATGGTCGCTTTGACACTAATACCGGTACCGATGAAAGAATCCGGCTGGAATGTACCATCTGTCTTGAATATGTTTCGCTAGGCGCATATCCAACGCGAGGACTGACGGAATCGTGCGGACATCCCCAATCTGCATGTCTCCACTGCGTTTCTCGGTCTATACACAGTCAGGTAAACAGTGCTACGCCTTGAATTGTCACTTGCCCTGAATGTGCGGAACAGCTTGATTACCACGTTGTCCAGGAGCATGCAGATTCAGAGACATTAGAAAGGTACATCCTCCCCAAGACCCGTGAGTTTCCGCGGATGAAGCTGACGAATTGAATTAGGTATCGCCAAGCATCGGTGACGGAGACTATATCACAAGCAGGGAACTTCTCATGGTGTCCCCTTGGTTGCGGATCGGGTCAATTCCACGACGCCGCCGGCAGTTTTCCGCTTGCGATCTGCTTGCAGTGCAATCGGCAATATTGCCATCGTCACGGCATACCCTGGCACGATGAGTACACATGCGATGAGTACGACAGCTTTCTAGTGGACCCCCTAAACTTCCGGAGCCAAGCCCAGATCGCCGGCGAGGCCGCCGAAGCTGCCGACCGGGCTATTGACGACCTGCGGCGTCAGATCGAGGATGCTGAACGCCAGTTCAACTACGAGATGCTCGCGTCGCGACAGCGCGCGGAAGCGCTCCGTCTGGCCGAGCCAGCGCGTCTCGAACGGGAGCGCCAGGAGGCCCTGGAGCGTGCGCGGCGCGAGGAAGCACGGCGACAGGTAGAGGCGAAGAGAAAGCTCGAAGCCCGCAAGAAAGCCGAGGAAGGTGCGACCCAGGCAGCATTTACCAATAGGACTTTCAGCAAACCGGTCATGCCGTGCCCGAAGTGCAACAGACCTATTGAGAAGAGAGGCGGCTGGTAAGTCCTGGTCATATTCTGAACTCAGTATATGAGCATTTGCTAATATTGCATTCTATAGTAACCATATGTACTGTAAGTGCTTGGCCCCTCTCAACGGAGTTCCTTGAATAAACAATGTACTAATTCCTTGCTTAATATAGGCCCTCTTTGCAAGACATCTTTCGATTGGGGTTCTCTCTTCTTCTAGCCAGAATAGACGTTCGCCCACGTGTGCTCCACCCCAGCAGCTCTGCCGACGGGCTTCGGGTAATATCACTAGTACAATATGTCTCCAGTGCAGGCGGATGGGAAATAGAGGAATAGGAGCCTATCTCAACGCGAAGTGTGCTTTATGAGAGATGTTCAATTGGGGGCGGAGAGGATACCGGCCACAAGGAGCTCTTGGATCTTAATGCCGTAGCAGTTAATAGCAATGTTATCGCTACATAGGTTCGTAGACGTTGTGGAAGCGCTTGGATCTGCTCGGTCCCATGCAACGAGGTATGCCTGAAAGTGCCTAACTAAGGGCTTGCCGAGAGTGCTTAAAGGAGTCCAGCACGGTGCTGCGTGATGATTTTAAGTACCCAATTGGACTATATATTAAACCACGATCAAGAAAGTATTTGTTGAAATTAGTCATTGGACTTAAACGGCGGCATTACACCGAACGCCCATACCTTTCCCTTTAACGTTATACAATCTCAACTTGTCTTGTAGGTGCACTTTACTAGAGGGGGACAGAACGTGAGATATTCTAGGGACCCTCAGCCGTGGGAAATCATTAGAGAGTTAACCGTGCAACTCTACCCTGTGAGCCCGAAGCCCAACAAACACGACCCTTCACACACTCAACACTATCGAATGAGCCGTTATAGAAACCGTGCCACGTCTTACCACCATCTACCGTGTAGTCAGATCCCGTCGGACCAACCGCAAGTGCGACGTTGCAGAGTCCCGGGACCCAAGTGGACCCAGAACGATAGCCTCCAGGGAACTTGGTAGCCGCCGTCCACGTCTTGCCGCCGTCCTTCGACCAAGCTGCGTTGTTGACGGCGCCTGTGGGAGCTTCGAAGTCGCCGCCGAGGGCGATGCCGTGATTTGCGTCCCTGAACCGTACAGAGAAGACTCCGCCGGCAGGACTTCCTTTGATGGGGGTATCAGTGACCCTCCATCTGTATCCGTCGCCGCTGCTGGATATCCGGCCAGGGTCAACGCCGCCTGCCGCAGTGTACCACCGACCAGACTTCGTGGAGATGCAGGTGCCGCTGGCAGAGAACCCGAATTCGCCCTCCAGGGCCGGCGGTAGACCACTGGGGTCGACGATGTCCCAGCTCTCACCACCATCGAGCGTTTCTATCAACCGAAACTTCCCATCAACTGGGTCGCTGACCGCAATGCCGCGGTTGCCGTCCTCGAAATCCATGCAGTTGTAAAAGGCGGCTTCCTCCTGGTTGGTGAACGATAGGTTCCAGGTCTCGCCGCCGTCGCGTGTGTGGTAGATACGCGACTCGGCCCCGGCACCAATGGAGAGAACGACGGCCCTGTCTGCCGACCAGGCCTGGATGTCGCGGAATTGGAGCGCGGCGTCTTCTGCCGACAGCTCCGGACCGACTGACTCCCAAGTGTTACCCCCATCAGTGGTCCGCAAGACTGTACAGTTTGTTCCGGACACCCAAGCGATGGTGCCCGAGACCGGCGCGAGACCGCGGAATTGTTGCCCGCTCCCAGTCGGTAGAAGATTCCACGAGAGATGCGGCGATCCGGCATCTTCCGCACCAATGCGAGGCGGCGGAGTTAACGGTGACCCCATGACATGGGCCACCGTCATGCCGGCAGTAAGAACAGTGAATGAAAGTAGCGACGGCATTATACCGCCTCTAAATTCCTCCGCCGCAACTCGAGGTGCAACAAACATAGAAAGCAGAGTCAACGCGCTTCGTCCGGCGCATCTGGGCTGGTGTTGCTTCAGTAACGTCACCCCGTATGGTCAGTTTCATTTCCGGGGTCCCGGTTTAGGTTAGTATCGACGATCAGCTTAGTCATATTAGGAAGGTCAGAGATAAGAAAATCATCCTTATTTCCTACTGTACGCTGCTACCTACGCCACACGACAGACTACCTTGTCCCAAGAGCAGCACAGAATTGTCCAATACGTGAACAAGACAGTATGACCAAGGAAGTACCGGTATCACGAGTACCCCTAATGCCGCCGGATACGACACACGATGAGGGTTCCGGAATCATCCACTTGAGGCCCTAAGGGGGCGCTCATCGATCTGAACTTGGAAGAAGCGCTATACTTAAAGGCCAATTTGGTCGATGCCCCGTGCCAGATTCTCAATTTCTTCCGCCCTTCGCACTCCTTCAGCGGGCATATGAGATTGACCCCCCACTGCTTCGCCACACTCGGGACATCTCGCTTGCTGCATTGGCATGCCGCACTCGCCAACGGTAAACGGATGTCCATTCCTACACGTGTACCAATGGCCAGTACCGAGAAACTCCCTGCTCATCGCTTCGTATACCTCCCGCATCTCTTTAGCAGACACTTTCTGGTAGAAACCACGAATGCCTAGCATGGCCTCCACAGCCTCAATCTCAGGTTCGAGAAGCTTGGTCGAGGGGTAGCGTTGAACAAGTTCCCGAGCAGAGGTTAGGTGGTCCGCTGCTTCGGCCTTGAGTCGGTAGGCTTGCTCTTCTCCCGACACCGCATCCGTTGACTGTTCCTCTGCGGCGGTCATGGCCCAGGCAAAGGCGACGAAATGTGCAAAGTATATGTGACCTTGCACCTCCTGGCGAGGGTACTTGCTCGAGATCGCCAGATTAATCAGGGCTTCACAGTCTTTGAGATATATCGAGAAATCTAGCTTAATCTCAGGCCGGGTTGATGCTAGTTCCTTGCGGACTTCAAGAAAATCGGAAAAGATAACTGTCTCGCATCTCAAGCGCAGTGCCGAAGCTTGTAGATAGCCCTTGACCTGGATCTGTGACGAGTCGAAAGCGAAGTCGCCCTGTATATCGCCCTGTCTCGCAGCATAAGCCACGAAATCGGCGACCCGTTGAAAGGGCTGTTCTTCCTTGCGGACTTGGCGGATGAAAGTGCTGATCTTGTTCCATAGGGACAGGGCTCCGCTATATCTGTCGGTTCCGACCCAGTCGCGAATGAGATGAAGTTGTTTAGGTCTTCCGGCACTTAGACTAGTCTTTGCTGGACGAGCGTTTCGCGGTAAACCCCGCGGATGAGGGGACTCGGATAGGGACTGTTGCACATCGACCAGACTACCTGCCAGTTTGAGGTATTCGCTATTAGACCAGGCAACGAACTTCTTCGTTGCCTCATCCAGCATAGCACGTCGAACAATGCGGCCATATCTGGCGATGTTGCGCAAAGATCCGCGGCAGGTCGGGCATACCTTGACTTCATTCATCGAGAAGGGCTGAGAGGCTTTGGCGATCGCGATGGGATTATCATCCTCCGACATGCGGTAGTGAGCCTTCATGTCCATGATGCCGTCCATGTTACTCTTAGTGATGAAATGCCCACAGTCGGGGAAAATACAAGGATCTTCATCGAGATCAATTTCATGATACTGCATTCCCATGATAAAATCCACTTCAGTCTTGCGGATGTCATCGGAGCAGCATGACTGGCAATACTTGGCATTAGGACAAATCTCGCCGCAGATAGAGGGGCCTGTAAAACAGTGAGTTGGCGTCGGAAGCAATACAAAAAGTACATAAGCTCAATTTGGCTTGCGAAGTCTCGAAACATATAAGAAAAATAGGCGTGAATGGCATATTCGGAGAACTACATGGCACTTACATTGGTGTCCACAACTCAGGCGTTCGGTACATCGCTTCGAACACGGTATCCAATCACAAGGGGCGGCGCACCTGTTCAAATCAGTTTCTGCTTCTACCGGTCGACATTCGAGACAGAATCTACTCACGGCATCGAGCACTTGCTGTGCCGGCAGCGAGACGCGCATTGCTGCTCGGCACACGGCGGACATGGCTCGTGACATTTCTTGCTGCACCGCGAATGACTGCAGCGATTCTCACAAGGCACCGGGCAGGCTGGACACGGAGATTCACCGTGGCAAGGTGAGATACAGCTATGGCGGCAAGTCGTATAGTTTCGACCACATGGCTGCCGGCAGATTCCATGGTTTTCTTCGGTGACGCTCCCGCCGGTTCTGGTTCTACACTGATAGCAGAGACTGCGACACGAATGACCGCAGGGCAATGGCTTGTCGCATATGGTGCGGCATTTGTAGCCGTCCGTCGTAACATCCATATAGCAGCTTACGGACACGACATGGCGGCAACCGGGCACTGTCTTTTGGACCTTCTTTTTGCAGAGAATAGTCGAAGGGTCCTGCACTTGCCAGCAAGGGGCTGATGAAATCATGTGCCCGCACGAAAGCACTAGAGTAAGCCCGTCAACTCTTTCGGCACACTTCGTTTCGCAAGCCTCTCCGCAGCTTCGTAGACACGGGTGCGTGCATCCCTTCTTGGGTCGTGGACAGGGCTCCAGGCACTTGACGGCATTGTGAAGAACCTCGGAGTGGCATCTACTGATGCAAGAGTGGCCGCATTGCAGGCGACGGTCACAAGGGAGTGTGCAACCACCTTCCGGTGAAAATTGAAGGAAGTGGTCTGGTGCTGATACCATGGTCGACACGTTTGGGTGACGCGGGCATTGCAATTCCAGCTGGGTTCCCAGGTTGCCATCCGTTTTAAGGAGGCGTAGGACCTTCAACCACATATCTACATGGCCGTAGGTCTTTGAGTTACCAATCAGATACATCCCGTGTCTCGCTCGGGAAAGAAGCACGTTGATTCGGTTCGAAGTGCGAAGGAATCCGCAGTTGGCCTTGTCGTTGCTTCTGACCAGTGATATGACAATGACCTTGGCCTCTTCCCCTTGGAAGTTGTCGACAGTTGCTAATCGGATGCTCTTTAAGAGTGTTGTCTTCCTAGCCGGAGCTCTGGCGGGTATGTCGCTTTCAGTTTGATCGCCGGATTCGCGAGCCGCGTGCAGCTCAAGTTCTTCTAGGTCTCGATCGCCCACGGATATCTCAAAGAGATTGTCCATCCGCCGCCGGAGGCGGAAAAGCTGTCCTAGGTAAGGCGTAATAACGGCTATGTCATCTGGACCATACTCACCCTGTCGCACCAGATGTTGAACCAGAGCGATGATCATCTCGATTTCGAACTTGTTGCTATGGGACGTCGTGGTCGGATCCAGTTGTGATGCACCATCCTCAGGATGCTCGTGATGTAGCCAGAAAAGTCGTCTCTTCATACCCGATACCTGGGGATAATCCCTTACTGCATCGCCGTCTATGAGTGCTGGATACAGAGTTTGACGGACCAGGTTTGCAATGCTCGGGTGCATTCTTCGTTGTGTCTCGAGGGTATTAAAGGGAAGTCTTGGCTCGTTTTCATGAGGTGGGTTGACGAGACGTTCGAATAGCGACACGTCGAGCGAGTACTTTGCGCCTCGGGGGTTAGTGCTCTGTAGGTCATAGTTCTGTATCTGCGGCTTTAATTGCAGATGATCACCGATGAGAATCGCATGCTCCACTGACGGGAGGAAGGCGGTCAGTGTGTGAGCCTCTAGTACCTCGCCTGCTTCTTCGCAGAGCATCACCTTGCATCTCAGCTTTCGAAGCAAGTCCGTGTTCCTTGCTAGCCCTGTCGTGGTGACACCGACTACGTCGGCTTGGCCTAGACAGCGTAAGTCGACCTCGCGCAAGACTTTGTCTCGCAATCCCTTCCTCTCGGCATAGAGTTGATATTCGTTTACGATGGAAGCTGCCAGGTCGCTCTGTATGTCTTGAAG
Organism: Monosporascus sp. mg162; assembly: GCA_004155945.1. Classification (NCBI taxonomy): domain Eukaryota; kingdom Fungi; phylum Ascomycota; class Sordariomycetes; order Xylariales; genus Monosporascus; species Monosporascus sp. mg162. Next base: position 224,396 of record QJNY01000037.1, read on the forward strand.
CCAATGATCATGCAGCAAAACCCTCTCCGTATTCGTCATAGTCCAGAGGTCAGCCTTCAGAAGGTCACCGATAGGACGTGGCGCTGAAGCACCGTGCCTACCACCCTCCTTCCACTCTTGGAGCCCTCGGTTTTGGCGACGGAACACTTTTTGAAACCCGTCCTCATCCTTGCCCAAGAGCGAAGCATGGTGTTCAGGGTGCTTGTCGGCTAAATACTTTTCGAGCGCTCGCTTGGAGTGACAAGTTCGAAGTTGATTGAGTAGGTCCGTTATATCCTGAACATGGTCGTCTAAGGCTCTCTCATTCTGCCACAACGCGTGTTTCTCTGCCTTGGTCCTATCTTCGCGTTGGGCCACAAGGCGAAGATTTATGCTTTGCAAGCGTTCGGACTTTGATCTCGATCCAATGCGAATGATACCCTTGACGCCCAGGTCGTACAAGTGCTCAAGCAATTGGTCCAGCGCGTGATTGGTATAGCATACACAGAGAATCGGTCCCAGGTTGACGCCGGTCTTGTTGGCTAGTAGAACCTCGACGATCTTCTCTCCGGTGAAGCTCTTACCAGTACCAGGGGGCCCCTGGATGAGTGCTAAGCTTCTCGATAGCGTGTCGAGAAGCGCGCTAGACTGGGTCTCATCTAGAATTGAGCGTCTCGTCAATTCCTGAGGATCGAGGGGGCCGGAAGGCGAACATCGTAATGTGGAATTGCCCTGCGTTAGGCAGCTGAGGTCAAAGCTGAAGTCACGCCTAGTGGCGTACTGAGGTGGCGGAACTTCGGTCTGGTTGCGACCACCCGGAGCTGGAGCAAGCAGATCCGTGAAAGGTAAGTCGGGCTTCTTGGAAAGCTGTTGAAGTGCCTCAAGGGTGTATTGGAATGAGGGCAGGAGGACGCCTGGGAACTCCACAATGTACCAGCTCTGCGCAGGCGTGACGGTTCGATACCAACGGATGGCTCTGGCGATGTTGCCCGGGACAGCCTCAGCAAGGTGTAGATGAACATAGGCAAACATATCGTTGTCAGCAAGCGATGGTAACGAATCTTCAGTATTCTGCTGAGCATTCCTCTTGTCGTTCGAGGCAACAATGGTGCTATCAGCAACCACACAGAAGAGAACAGAGCCCCCATTAGATATGAGACATACGAGACCGCCGGGCTGCAGACGTTTCGAGTGTGACCACCATTCACGACGCTTCTGTTCCTCATCCGAAGACGCCGGCTGACGGAACCGCACGAGAAAATCCAAACCCTGTAACCTACTGATTGAGATGTCGTCAATTCTCGCGTCCTGGTACACATAAGTCCTCAGACTGTCCTTGCTGCTGCCTGATAGATTGGTGCCGGGAGGTTGTGAAGCATTGAGCTGAGACCGAACCGCATCCCGAAGCTGCCCAACGGTATCCTCGCGCAACAAGCGAAACTCGCGGTCAAGTCGGCCCCTGATTCCAGGCAAATGGAAAAGGGAAGGGTCATTTGTAGGAAGATATTCTTTGCGCGGTGAGATTATCTCGTCGTAAGTTGGCATGATTCGAATTTCCGAAATCTCAGCGTGATCGTTATCATGCCTTGGCCCCTCTGCCGACAGGTGCCCAGGGAGGTCTCTTCTCATGACGAATTTGGCATGCGTAACTGGTTTCCGATACTTCGTCTCACCCGGGAGACCGTCGCCAACGCCAAGACGCCTCTGGATGTACTGAGAGTACTTCTGCGCCTGGAGTTTTAGAAAATCATCCGGCACCTCATGTACCCTGCCAAGACGGCTCTGAAGCTGACAGAATACTGATTTCACGTTGTCATTGACAATGTTGGTAGTGTTACAGTCCACCATCTTGGCCAACACTGCAAGGGAAAGCTCTATTATGGCCAAAGAAGTCGTATCTGCAACTGCGTTGGATGAATTAGTGCCGCTGTCAGGCAAGCCAGCGACATAGTCAAAGATTGTTTTCATTCGTCTGCCGCCAATCCCCTGCATGAAGTTGTAGATAGTAGCAACTTCCGACTCCAGAACTGCAGAGTCTAGGACCTTGGGGTGAGTGATGAGCTTGAAAAGGGGCTGTACCTCTGTATGCCACAAATCCAACTTTGAATAGAAATCATGCTCATTGGGAATCTGTGTTTCAGCGAGGTATCTGATAAACGAGAGACCTTCCTCCCGAGCGAGAAGCTTGATAGTTTCTTGAGCGGCGCCGACGTCGCCGTCCATGAGGTCACTGGCCAACTGGAAAAATCTACCGCAGGCTGAACGGCTCGGGGTCTGACGAAGGAGACGCCGCCATTCTCGGAGTCCACCTTCGCCTGGCTTATGAGAATCATATCCCGACCTCGACTGAGTCTCTGATTGCGAACTATGGCCAGGGTTTGTATGTAAGAATTTGCAAGTTGCACCGTAACGGCATGTCCCTGCTTGGAAGAGGCGGCATGGCTTCGGTATTACAGGCCTGTGAGAGCCGGTGTGGTGAGCTCGGGACGAGGGATGCATATGTTCGACGGTATTAGGAACGTTTCTGTTGCGCGATAGCACCTGGCCAAGTATCGTTCGCCTGTTGGTGCTTTGGTGTTTTAATCTAGGTATAAATCACAAGACAGACTGGCGAAACCTGGAATATTTTTTGGCATATCGCGGATGGTCCTCGAACCGTCGACAAGAGTTTATGAGGAAGTATGCGTTTCCCGATTCACCTAGGAAAAATCATTAGAAGTGAGTTATATCAGGCAGAAACAAGAGACCCCGCACGTCTGCCTTGTGTTATGATCTATGGTTGGACATAGGAACTTGCCAGCTCCGATAATCGCCTGGCGGATCACGTGACCGGCCTACCTAAATATAAGGCTTGCCTTATTGTTACGGGCCTGGTCCTCCCGTACGGCTTCCAGTATATGTACAGCTGTAAGCACCCAGTTGATTGCTACAATTGCGATCAATGCCAGTCTTTTGCCCTTTGGCGCAGCGGTGCGGGGTGCAGCCTTACAGGGTGGGGCGTTGATAGGAGGTCGTCTTACACCGCGACACGCCTTTTCCACCCCCCAAAGTGGGTAGAAGTCAGAAGGCCGAACAGGTTGGCCAATGCCAAATATCGTTGCTGCGCCAGCTATCAAGTCAATCGCGTCATTGACAGCTTCGGTGAACAAGTTGCAAGGCCTTCGATGCTGGTCCTTAGGACATCACCGTATGGTACGCGATAATCTAGGCATTTGATCTAAGATTCATTTTAGTTGCGAGCGACCATGGAGGGCAGCTCTCGGTTTTGTCCGTGCTAAACGCCCTGTATTACCGGATGCACTATCCTGCCGCATCTCATGCATAACGGAATACTCCTTAAGAAGGGAATCTCCAGCTTGTGGGGATCATCTTTTTATACAATTACTCGGCCAGCTCTGCACTTAAACTGAATGTCCTTCGCTTGACTCTTTCTCAAGTGAAGTCCCGTCCCCAAGCAAACTTTGGGCCTGGCATTGGAGGGAAAGGGGGTGAGAAGATGTTAAATTTCTTTATCACACTCCGTTTGCTAATAATGCGTTAGCAAGCTCCTTTGTATCGTTCGCCCTTGTGCATGGTTGATTCTGACGGAGTACGGAATTTTTTTGGTCTGTTTCCAATTTTTCCACTAATTCGCCACCGCGCGCGAGCAAGGGCGAGCTATAGCTCACGACTGCGACCAAGCAGGCCTCGAGTAGGGAACCACGCCCTACGATACAACATAACCCGACAACTGCTGGGTACTGCCCTCACTGGGCCGTAGGAAGGACGCAGCTTAAACCGCTGGAAACGGCGACGCGTCTGTGCATATAGCTATTAGTGAAGGGTGAACAGGGTGGACCATTGTTAAAGGTGGTAGAAAAGTTTCGAGAAACAGTATAAACTTCGAGGAGAATAGAGGATTGGGAGTGTTAAGAGTATTTCTTAGTTAGAATGTAGGCAAGGACGATGGAAAGACTCGCTTTGATATGAAGACTTTCGGAATGGAACGAACGAATGGGGCCCTGAGGAAGAACAGGCATAGGTACATATAGACGGCAAACGTCATGCAGACTGGCAATTCACACCACCCTGGAAAATGGGGGTTGCCGGAGAAAGAATGGTTGTTGAAGAGCAACGGGGCAAGTGAACATTGTGCGCCATGGGTTAGATAAATTCTCTCAGTTCTCTAAGGTAGGCTGAATGACCCTTAGATTCCATACCAGGTGGCAGGTTTTGAGGGCGTGGGGCTACGAAACTCTATTTCCAGTTTCAGAGAGTGTGGTTCGACTTAATTACCCTATTTAACCCCTTTTTCAACACAGTTGAGGACCCATGGCTACGAATGTAGGCGCAGAGGAAGCCTTCAACGCTCGTGGCTTCCCCGTATCTTGACAGTGATAAGACGGGTCGCAACTTATGCTCCGACAGCCATTGGCATCTCTGTATTACAGTAAGCCCTAATTGCTGGCTTCCGACTCACTCTAATTGCAGCGGCGGCGTGAATACGGACAGTTGCGACACAGCTTTCGGCTAAACATATCCAGCAACTACGATTGGGCGGTTGACATACCTGTTGATGTTTCCAAATTGCGTTATCGATGGCGAATCCAAGTATGTATCTATCAGCAGATGCCTCCTACCTGGGAGTCGATACGATTTCTTTTTCAAAGTGTACCGAGAGAGACACATGTGCAAGTCCTTGCCGGAACGTTTCCAGCGTCATGCAGTTACCAGGCTCTCCTAAGTCTTCTTCTATCTGGGTTCACTTTATAAATCAAGTCGCTTGGCGTGGCTCGTTGAAAACCGAGGCGATCAAATATCTTGCTACTTTGCTTGAGTCGTAAGCGCCACCCAGATCCGGATCGATGGTCTTCGGTATTAAGCTAAACAGGAACTCAGCTTTTATTCCGTACAAACCGTTGTGCCCTGTTGCGTAACAGTCAGGTCACAATGTGTCTATATATCCAAGTTTCCCACTTCGCGGTTCCGGTGACGTCATCCCCCGATGTAGAACGGCTTCGATAGATCTGGACCAACATCTCTCATTTAATATAGTCTTCACGCAAATTTTCTTCATACAAAAGCAGCGTTCAGATTTCCAATTGAAAATATGGATCCGTCTCTGGGCAACAAGGCTGGCTTCCATGAGGATGCAGAGCTTTGCCACTATATTCTAGGTAGCATTACCACTACGTACTCCTTAGAGATACGAGAGTCCGAGATCTCCCAAGCAGGTTCTGGGCTATTTACAATGAATGACATTCCTGAGGGCCAAGAGATCTTCCGATCGTCCCCCTTAGTCGAATGTGTCATCGATGGGGTTGCAGATAGCGTTTGCGATTGGTGCTATACGAATCAATTAAGCAGGGTCCACCCAAGCGGTCGGTTCCGCACCAAGGAGGATGCAGCGCTGGATATTGGGGCATGTCCGGGATGTGGGAAATGCTATTACTGCTCGAAAGTAAGTGAGAGCATGAGGAGTTCCTATAAGACGGGTGGCTAATATAATATGGCGCCTAGTCGTGCCAAGACGACGCCTGGGAAGCATACCACGGGCATGAATGTGAGCTGCTATCTAGGTTCTCGGAGCCGTCATCGAAGACGCGCGCATTACATCGAATACTTGTAAAGGAGAAGAATGGCCTCTTGTCTCCCGAGGACAAGCGATCTTTGAATTGTTTAGAGAGCCATTATGAGGGGCGGCTATCAAGGGATGATGAGGGTTCGATAGAAGAAATCGCTAAAGCAGCGAAGGAACGCACCGGAACCGACCTCAGCATCGCTGATATATCAAGACTATACTGCGCGGTAAGCAATCCTGTGGGCTGCCTATAAAGTTCGTCACTGTAGCCTAACCTCATGCACTTAAGATCCTCACCAACAACATAAACATCCACGAACCTGGGCAATCGCAGGTGCTAGGCACGGCACTTGACGTGCCAATGGCTTTGATGAACCATTCTTGTGAGCCAAACGTCTTGACGATATTCCAAGGCAGCGAACTCCGCGTCCGTTCGTTGCGGCCTATTAACGCCGGGGAAGAGCTCTTGCAATGCTACACGGATGTGACATGCGATGTGCTGATGCGCCGCAAGCGACTGAAGGATCATTTTTTCTTTGATTGCACGTGTAAGTTTAATGTCCTGTGCTTAGGCTGGTTCCGCAAATTGACGAAAGCCGAAATCAGGTCCGCGCTGCGAAAGGGAGTTTGAGGGTCATAAGCGAAGGACATTCAATGACATGTCGGAAGTGGAGTTCGTCCGCGAAACCCAGGAAGAACTTACGGAACTCATAAATAGCGCCATCATCAAAATAAAGACCTCCCCCGATGGGCTTCCTCTCGTAGAGTTGGAGGCCCGTGGGAGAAGCCTCGTGAATGATGCGTTTCCTAGGAGCCGGTGGCCTAATACCCTGGATCCGGTGCCCTTACTATACAAGCGGCTAGGGAACATGCACTTCTTACGGGGCAGCGGCGTCGCTGCCTTGCAGTGTAGCATCAAAGGCTGCGCGTATACGGACTGGAAACTAGGTCCGGAGTGGGTCAATGACCTGCACGATCTGATACGAATCATGACTGCGATTGTGGTTCAACCATCCGCTAGAGAGGTCTTCCGAGATAAGCACTTCCTGAGCAGCAGAGAGTTCTGGGACGTGTATCATGGATTCTTGCATACGTTGCTCCTCACTTCACAGAACACCTTCGGATCCGATGCCAGCTACACTCGCGCGATCAAGACGTGGTACGATGAGACGTTGGAAGGCGCGGAAGAACCACTTCCTGGGACGCCTGGTTTTGAAGATCGTTTCAAGGTCGCACATCGAAAGGTTCTGTCTTGGGTTGGAGTCAGCGAGAAATACTGGCGGATGGACACTGTTTAAGTATTGCAAGTTATCTAAATGTTCGGTGACAAGTGGGCTTGCTCATGAAGAAGGATTTATAATTCTTGCCCTTTGCTGCGATAGTCGAGTATTCGATCTAAACTAAGCTCAGGTAGAGAAGGGATTCTGTGTTATCGACATTCATCAACACAAGCCCCTTTCTAGTACTGGTCAAACTTGGCGAGGTCACAGGGACAGCAGAGGAACGCACAAGTTCACCATCGGCGATACTCGCCGGCATCTCCGCACTGGTCGTAGGTGAATCACCAAATGCCTTCATCCGACACAGATTGAAATCACAAATCCATCTTATTCAAGAGCTTGACTGGACCGATCCCCGGGCCGATACATATGAACTTTTGCTTAAGGAAACAAGTATTTCTTGGTATCTAGAATGTTTCCATGCTATGCCTCAATAAGTTGATTCACTGCTGGCTTGGTTACCAATTCAGCTTTTACCATGCGCAGCCATTGCCGCCTACATAGAGGTCGATTTAATCTCTCGGAATGCCACCGAATCCACTACTTATTACAGCCCTTTACTCTTATAGCTCCGGCGACTTCGTGATAGCTTCTGGACTCTGAGAGTTATCGATTCCGTCATGGCCCCAGTAGTCCAAAAGGCCGTATCGACCGGCCAGTCCTCATCGACCAAAAACTCTGCATCTCGAAAAAGGGGAGCTATTACCAAGCCAGCGCGCGTCAAGCCGCCACCCTCCCACGGCGATAAACCCAAACCCAAAGACCACGCCCCGTCAACCGACAAAGTTGCGCCCTTCCAAAAACGGAAACCATTCGACCGCAGCCGAATCAAGCACCTAATCGATTTCGCGCCAGACATGCTCGAGGACTACATAAAGTCCTGCCGGCCGATCTACACCTTTAAGAAGAATGATGTAGAAGAGCAGACTGATGTAGAGGAGAGGCCCCTACCGCCAATTAAAGACCACGTTACCATGTATGATGGGGAGCAGGACGAATTTCCGGATATCTATCTATTACTTCTCCCTGCGCTCCTCAACTGGCCAGAACTGGGAATGGGAATGCACCGGGAGCCACTCGAACCCCTCACCGCGCTGGACAGGAAAGCAGTGGGCCCCTTTGATAATTTCGGTGGCGATGGGGAAGAGTGCGAGCAGAGATGGAGAGGGGTAGATGACTATCAGTGGATAGAGGTGGATGCACTTGAGGATATAGGAATGCCTTGGGAAGAATGATTCTGGTCTATTTGATTGGGACATATGGGCCTTGGCACATAGAGGCAAGCTTCTGGGGCTGCTAGGGGCTCATCGTAGGTCATATGCTATGGCACACTCAAGACGACGAGGGCTCCTACCCCCTCATGCATCTATATACTGCCCAGCACTGGCTGCGATTCCAGTCCTATGCACCATGGTTGGGAGGTTTGCCCGATAGATTTCCGGCCTGGTATCGATCAATATTCATTAGAGAAGCACTTGGTTCATCGCAACTAGGAGCTGTCTCTGATAATACGTTTATGCTGTGATTCACTGCCATATCAGCCACAACACTACAGCCTTACCGTGCCCACTTGGTCACTTTAAATACCCCCAGTTTTACTTGGTTTATTACAAACCTCTCTTTCTTGGGTCCAACAACTTCGTGCTAGGTTCTGACTTGTTAGAAAAAGTACCAATCCGCATCATGCCTAGATCAAGGATAAAAACAGAGTCGACAGGCCGGCTCACGTCGACCAAGCGAGCTGCGCCGCGTAAAAAGCGCACTTCTGCCCCCAAGTCCCAGCCGGAAAAGCGGACAACCGCAGATGGCGAAGCGTCCCAAATGGAAGACCGCACCGCGCCAACAGACGCAGTGCTGCCGCTGACCGACCAGCCTTCATCTCACAATAAGCAGAAACGAGCCGATGGCCAGCCGGACGGTGAGGTAGACAAGCTAGCAGCTCACAGAATGCCGGATATATTCGGAAAACGACGCAAGGGACGCAGCGGCATAGGTAGAGACCTGACACCGGTGAACAGGATGCCCATCGGGCACCGAGTCAAGGGGTGTTTTTCGAGCATCTGGGGAACATACAACGTCCTCCCCAGCATGGTGGAAAACTCGAAGGCGGAACGAGGAAGGCCCTTGCCTACGCTCGAACCCCTTACCTACACGACAGCGGAAGGAGAATGTGATTTTGCAGGGGATATGACGGCGGCTTGGAGGAAAGCAGAAGTGCATGGAGGCACCGAGACGGACGATGAACAGTGAACCCGGAGTAGAGGAGCAGTGTGCATACCGGCCTCGGAAATATTCGGGGGAGATGATCCTTATGTGCGAGGGCATTGGGAATAGATCTTGGTATGGGCAGGGCAAGTTACTTGAGTTGCTACTCGTTCCCGAGCAGTAACCCGTAGGACATCGCGGAAGCATTAGCTATATTCGGGAATACCAGTACCTCATTGATAGATGACTCCTGATACCAAGCGTTAATGAAACTGTCTCGTTTTATTCCTTGTCTGAATGCGCTCATCTCCAGAACTTTTAGCGATCGCATAAAACGCTTGTTGCATGCCGTACTCCTCTAGACTTCGCTGTTTGTGGCGCGTGGCTCACGGATTCTATCGAAATATGGACACGCTAATTTCCTTCCAGGTATTCTAGCGGCGAACTTCGTATAGGTTCGATGTCTGTATGGTTGAGTAATTCAATCCTGGATTGCGAGCACGCAAAGTTGACCAGTCCATCAGCCCCATGTCCAAGTCGATTGATTACCTAGGGCCTGAGCCCCTGAGGGTCCATTAGCGCTAAGGTCCTCGTCGCTGCTTTCGCATTGTTCTCGGCATCGGCACTCCCACCGAACACACACCCTGCTCATTACTTCATATAACCACAGCATCGCATAAGTTCCGCAGCTGGTTCTTCGACCTGGATGCTCCGAAAACCATAACTCATCGCTCCCATGGAATAAATAGGGGTAATTGTGGGTATGTATAGGCCCCCCGTAGTAGGTGGGGTCTCGGTTCTTAATTCAACGTCAACTCTTGGCATTCTGTCCAAGTCATTGCCAGTAAAGATCGCCTGTGGAAGCTATTTCGGCAAAGAATGGTTCAAATGCATGAGAATAAGACATATCAATCTTTGTCATTGGGTCTCTGATGATCAGAGTACACGCCTATCATCAGGCTACAGGTACTTAGCATCTCGTGTTCCGTTCCAATTGACTAACTCTACAGAACAAACTCGAGGTTAGGTATGTGTCGTCCAACAGACAAACCCTCGGCAACCACCTAAGGAGTGCTTTCCCACTGTCATTCCGCCTCCCATATTGGGAATCCCATCGAGCTTCCATCAGCGGGCTGCGTAATCCATAATCGCCCTCAAATCTCATGATGTGCTTGTCTTTCGAATGCCCTTGATTTCGGCTTCTGTACCACGCCCAACATTAGCGGATACTTAGCGGGGCTTTAACTGACTGCATCGTGTACTAACATTGACGATTCTTGTCCCAGTCCTTCGGCATACCTTTGCAGTGCGTGGGTAGTCTCTTGGCCGGTGCGGTATCCGGAGTGTCGGGCTCGACTCCGGACTCACTGTCATTAGCTGTCTCGTCCTTAGACATCTTCTGGCTTTCGCTGGTTTTCATTAATGGTATGGTTTGCTCTTGTCCTTTGTCCGACTGACCGGCCATCACGTCCGGGTTCGTTGAGCCCTGATCGGCCATTTTGATAGTGTTGAATGAAATGATGCTGCTAATGATAGGTGGCTCCGTTGCGGTGATGGAAGATTTCGGGAAAGTTATGGTGGATGTGGTTGGTTTCATGGTAGTTAGTGAGGGTCCGGTAGTCAAAGGGAGACGCAGTTTCTGGAGCAAAACTTACATGTATACTTGTGACACTAGTTGACGTCATGTCTCCGTCTTTCAGTCGTACATGTAAGACATGACAGATACGCTCTATGTATAGACCTATATGTTTCAGAAGGTTCGAGTTACTCATGATAGTCACTTGATAATTCGGCTGGCTAAACTAGTGAACATATCTCCCCACCACCAATGAAACATATCTTCATATCAGCCACGATGACGATGAAACCCCTCCATGCCCTTTAAACCCTGGAGAATAGCCCGTTTCGCATACACACTCAGCCCACCGCCCATTTGTCCCTACTCTACCCGAGATGCGAACCTCCTCCCATAGGATTTCTAGCATCGATCCATCCAAGTTGAGTGGGCAGCGGCCCCCGCATTAGCACCTCGTCGACACCAGGTAACCCGCGACCTGAGCTACCCCCATCTGGAACTGGTGGTAGTGAAGCCCCTGATTGCATGATTACGGGGATGCACCACAACCAATTACCACCACGGAACGTCAGCGCGCCTAGGTATACTCCTTCCTCGTCAAACATAACACGGTCGCTACCGGGCGCACTTCCTCCCTGGAACAGATGGCCGTCCATTTGCAACGGGAACATGAACGGCTCGCCACGGACGTGGCCCAGGTTGAGGCGGCGCACGTGCGTGTGTGTCTCCGTGTCCGAGAAGATGACGATGTGGGGGTAGTATACCCCGCCGAAACGTGGGCGGCGGAAGATGTCCTCCTGTCGAAGTCGGTTTCCTTCTTGTAACGCTGCCCATAGGTCCCTGTCATGGTAGACCGTGGGCGCGACTGGGGTGTTCAATGGGTAGAAGCAGTAGACGAGATGGGGTATCTGGTTAGTTGGGTGATCTGCATTGTATCGCGCGATCACATCATTGATTTCATCTCGACTTATCCCCTCCGAGTCAGGCGAGTCAGCGGAGAAATCGTTTACCTTCAAATTTGCGACGTCGGTCTGGTCTGCAATATGATCCCGAGAGGGGAGGACATCGTGCCCGTAAAGGCCGGTGTCTTTTGTCCTCTCATGGCGTGCTGTCGTGGTAATGGCTAAATCGTGGTTGGTAGCTAGAGTCGCCACATGCTCGCCCCCTCCCTCGATGTGGTGGACAAGGCTACCAATGTCGCGTGACTTGGGGGTGCGAGCCTCAGTATCAGCGGCTATGTGATCCAGTGGAGAAATGAGCAAGGCACAGACACAGGAGAGGGTTGTGAGGAATGTAACGAGGAACTTCATCCAGCAGCTTGAGTTTGTTCTGGTCAGCTGTGTTATGTGAATGGATGTCTTGTCGTTTTCGTAGTTCTAATATGGTTTATGTAGAGAAAAGCAGGAGCTATGTAGAAATTAACAGCGTTTGACGTAGGGAGAAGAATGGTTTACGCGGAAAGAAGTATGACCTATATACAAAGAACTTGGAAGGCAGGATAGAGGCACGTAGAGCTTGTCGGAAGATGGAGTTGGTGGGAACAATGATAAGCAATAACAATGATAAGCAAACGACACGGAAATGGCATCCTTGACTTAGGCCGCAGGAGGAAAGTACATCGGTGATATCTATGTAAGAGCAGTCCACTACAAGGCCATATTCCGACATGTTGTTTAAACATAGTGTATCGGGATGGGCTATAAAAGTCGCGACTGGAGCGGTGATCAGTCCCTTCTCAGAATATGTATAGATAAACACAGATCAGCTTCCGGTTTAAGATGGATCTAAGAGGACTGTCATTTGGTAGACTCAAAGCATCTGGTCATAAGCTAAGTAGCTACTATTACTAGGAGACCTTGAAGTGCTGCTCACGTTCAAGACGGAGAATCTCGTCAAGGGCCGGCAAATATGTGTCTTTGTACTCAATCCGACCACCAGTGACTTGGGAAATGACCTGTATCATCGAGTCGCAGGTAGAGCCAGACCACGAACCATTTTTAATAACGATTGAGTGTGCTAAGATCTGTGCAGACCTCAACTTCTCGGATATTGCGAATATGGCAGTCGTGTTTGAGCAGCAGGCATCTCCATCCCCTATGAGTATGATGAGGTTTTTGCTGCCGACATACATACTGAGAATTTCATGGGCCCGTTCAAGGCAGTAGGTATAATCCTCAGCGCCTCCTGTGATTTCAATAGAGTCCCCGATGCGGAATGTTGCATCGGAAATGGTCTGGACAGGCGAAGGGTCGTGTTGACTATGGTTTCCATGAATCACAACAGCAACTTCGACGCCGCTGTTGTTGGACTTAGCCATATGTAGAACGTCTCTGTAGGCTTGTTTGATCTCATTAATAACTGGGATGGTACTGCCGCTGACATCGAGGCCAATGATGATGACCTGGGGGAAAGGCTCAACAGAAGCCTGCAGCTCATAGAGACTCTGCCGTAGCGCGCGAAGTTCCATCTGTGCAGCTTCTTTCTTCGTGGCAGCATCCGCACAAGCAGTCCGGAGGGTGTCGATTTCTCTCTTGAGTTCCTTGGTCCCGGCGCCTTTGAGAGCGAGACGTTGCTGGAGATCACGCTCGCGCGATTCGTGCCTCTGTTCCATGTTGGAAATGGTGAATTTTGCACCAGCCAAGTCCCCGAGCGCTTTGTTCATGGCTCTGTTGTTATTTCTGGCTTCTGCGTTGAGGCGCTTAAGAGTATCTAGCTGCTTCTTTTGGTGCTTTTCATCATCAACTTGCTTTTCGTGCAGCCTGTCGCACATAGCATGAAGGTCATGGATCTCCGCTCGGCCCATCTGCAGCTCATGATCCAGTTGTTTGACCTTGTCGGCCTGTTGCTCACAAGCCTTGACAGCCTCATCGTGGGCCTTCTGAAGTTCCTGTCGACTAAGGAGAGACTGCTCAAGAGCGTTGGTTGCTTCATCGAGCTTGGCCTCCAAGTCCCTGACTCTCTCCAGCATTGCCTCATCTCGCCGCTCAGCTTCGGTGATCTGAACTCCTAGCTGCTGGGTTGCCTCGTTGATCTGTCCATGAAGTCTTGCACATTCAGCCTCAAGAGCTTCGTTGCTGGACCTGAGGTTAGCTAGCTCATCTTGCAGAAGAGTAGCGCGCGCTTCCAGAGCCTTATATAGCTTGCTTTCGTTGCTGAGTTGCTCTGCCAGCTGAATACGCTGCATGTTGAATGCTTTCTCTTTGCTGTGGGCTCTATCATGTTGCACGTCCGCCATAAGCTGGTCATCTGTCGATGCCCGGGTGCTTGAGGTTGTTGCCACATGTGGGGAATGCTCAGATTGAGCCAGATGAGACGTCATGCTAGTTGCTTTTAGGGGGTCTTGTTTTGGCGTTGGCGAGTCCATTGCCATGTCACTGGATTTCTGCGATGTCGCTGAAATAGTTGACATGCTCATTTTCATGTTGCTGGACGCTGCCAGTGGCAGCGTAGGTGCCTTCCTGTCCGCCATGGTTTCCTCGGCTTGGTTCAGAGTGTATCGCGTATCAGTCGGTCGAGGTGCCGAAACTGCAATGGAAGGCAAACTTCTCGTTCAAGAAGGACTTGTTAGTTAATAGTCCGGCAGATATGTGAATACTCAAACAAACGAGAAGTTTCTCTAGGTTGATCCACCACTAGCCTTCTGCCTGGCAATTCGACATAGGCAGTCGCAAACGGGACTCAATCGCCCGGCGGTCAAGGATGCAACAACCCCTACGTGAGCACTACAAACGGAATACGAGAAGGCAAACGAATTCGGGAGCAAAATCCGAATGTGCCTCCTCCATTTTTTTCGAAGCATATTCGGCTACTGCTGTTCCTACCCGCAACGGAAGCGCTACGTAAGGGATGGAAGCAAGAAAGGGATGTGCTCTTTATTCTTGCTCATGGGAGCACCCGTTCTTAGACTGTCTGATCTGATGGATGATGCGGAACGAGTGAAAACTTTTTTCTTTTCGGCATATATTGCTCACACTCTGTTGCTAATACTGGGCAGCATTAAGGGGTACAGATTGGCTGGGCCTCATCGGCTACAAACGCGATCCTGGTTCGTTCATATCACAATGCCGAGAAAATGTCGGCCTCCCCTTGAGAGACGACTGTCCGTCTATGCATGTATTGGGCGGCCTGGACGAGGGGAGTACGGAATACCAAACTATGAACCGAAGTAACAGCATATCCTTGCTTTGTAACCCCAAGCTGATTTAGGACAACTTAATAAGCGAGTGTTCTTAGGATTTAAGAGGGCTGTGGTCTTCTTCTGAATTCCTCATCCGTTGATCTTGCATGACCTGCATGCTCATTTCGCCCCAACCGTCCTCATTCTTCGCTCTTGACGACATGCCTTCTCCAACCGACGAATGTATACGCCAGGTTATGGCTCAATGTCCTGGTTGCTCCGAAGATACAGCATCAGACTGCCTGGAGGTCAGCTAATCTACATCGTCTCGCACAACGTAAAGAGCGCTAACAGCTTCTAGCTCTGTGGGAATGATGTCGACAAGGCAATCGACAAGTACAAAACAATTGAGGTGCGGACTTTCTTCTTAGCTAGGTGTCATTGATTTAATATTTCTATTCAGGACTACCTTCCTCCAGACCCTCCCTCCGGCAACGACGCCTCTCAGAACCAGTTGAGCGCCGACTCCAACAGCCAGGTCGAGACCGATGGGCCTCATGAAATATTGAAAGGCGAGGGCGACAGCATTAGCGAAGGTCACTCATGGATGCCCCAGTTACCGGTTCTCACGGTCCCCGATGTTTTTATCGACAATGGTCCACGACAATCTGACGTCTTTGAGCTCCCCGAGCTCCTTGGCGCAATTCAAGCGGGCTTGTTCGATGCCGATGATGTCCGCAAGTATCTGAGCCACCATAACAAGGAATGTCTGGACATGAACTTGAATGCTGAGGTTCATAGCTACCCAGCAATGTTCTACGTCGTTTCCACCAACGATATTAGCATAATCTGCGAGTGGATCAAGCATGGAGGTGATCCCAACGCTACATGGGGCCCCAATGCCTTCCCCCTAATCGCCTTTTCCATTCTCAATGGAGGTCGAAATATGAACCAGGCCTCACGGACACTTCAGACCCTGTTGAGATTTGGCGCTGAGCCTCGAGCCATCCCTAAGGCCTTCTATGACCCCTTCTGTCGAGATCTCCCAGAGGACGGGCCAACTAAGGAGGAACTTGACGACCTCGATGACGACAATAAGCGATGGTGCACATCAGATGTGCGCGCACACCTTGCCAAGTCCCTGAGCCTGTCACAACGATATGACCTCTACAGATCCAGCAAGGTCAAGCCGCACTCTGGCCGTGAGAAAGAGCTGCTGGCTCGACAGGGGGCTGGAGAAGTTCTGGGCCTCCACGAGATGATCGTAGCTCAGTCGATTGCGACGCGCTGGCTCAAGAAAAAGTTGCTTGTGTAAGTTCAAGATACCCCGCACCTAGTATACCTCTTATATCTGACATTGATAAGCTACCTGGCTCTGCAGAAGAAACGCCCCCTTATTTTAGTCTTTGCAGGGCCTAGCGGTCACGGCAAAACTGAACTCGCGCGAAGATTCCGGGACCTCATGTCACTGGAACTGCACGAGGTGGACTGCACCATCTTCAAGCAAGACAATGAGTTGTTCGGACCACGGGCCCCCTATTCTGGATATGAGGACGGCTCACCATTGAACAACTTTTTAGCTCGCAAGGCGGGGTGCCGCTGCATCGTCTTTATGGACGAGTTCGAAAAGACAAGCAAGGACATCCACAACACGCTCTTGTTGCCTTTTCAAGACGGTCAGCAGACACGGACATCTTGCACAACCGTCAACATTTCGCGTGCTAACTGGGATGAAACAGGGCGTTACGAGGATCGCCGCAACGGCAAGATTATTGACTCCTCCAAGTCCATTTGGATTCTCGCCACGAACAAACTCGATGATAGCATTCACGCTTTCTGTAGTGCCAACAAACAGATCCTCTTTGAGTCAGAAGACGAGGAGGCCCAGGATCAGCTGGTGGCGAAGCTCTGCCGCCAGCTCCGCAAGGAGTTTATCGGACACTTTGGGGCTCCCCTGGGCGGCCGCATCACAGAGATCTTACCATTCCTCGTCTTTGCGCCGCAGGAGTCGGCCGTCATTGTTCACAAAGTGTTGATGGATTTGGAGACTGCGGTCTCCAGGTGTGTACGTCTGGCGCTGAACAGGGAAGAGGACGTCTATGTCGGAAATATCCGCATCCGCATCAAGAATGACGCAACGGTCTGCTCTATTATCGCGCGTGATGAGTATGACAAGGAGACTGGTGCGCGGAGCATTGCCCAGGCCGTGGAACGGATTGTCCAGGATCCGCTGATTGGTCAGTATCTGGAAAATGGTGATAGGTTCGATGAGGACCAGCCCGTTGCCGACTTTATTGTCGATGTCAACGTTGACAAGGAGGTTGAAGTTAGACTTACATCATGACGAGGCTTATCGTTCTTGTTGATCTAGCTCCCTATTTGTTCCCGGACCCGGATGATGTATTATTATCCCACTGGAGTACCGTTCTCTATGCCCAGAAGAGGCAATACCAGGGATTAACTGAAGACGAACAAAACTTCAAGGAGGAAGAGGTCAAAAAGAGCGTCCACAGAGAGGAATCTCTTCGATTTCAGAGCATGCTTACGGGCAAGGTCAACGCTGGCTCAAGCAGTGGCAACGGCAACGGCGGCGTGGCAAGTAGCGCTAGAGAATGAGAATAATTCATCAATTAGATATCGGGCCTCGATAGTAGCGGTCGAGTGACATTAGGCCACCTTATACATCCGGGCCCAAGCACACGACCACGCAGACAATCTCAGCAAGCAACATCAGCCCAGAGGTCTTCGTCACGCAGTGCGTGCATTGCAGATGTACGTTCCTCGAACAACAGAGTAGGTATTCCGCGTCAGAGTATCGCCTCGCCCGGTAGAAGACCGTTCCTCCACGCCATCGCCGAGTGCTCGTTCGCCCAGGCCAGCAGCACATCGTAGTCGGTGCATTCATGTTCCGAGCCCCAGCCAGGGCCAGCGTCCGTCTCGCCCTCCAGGTTGGTGTCCGCGGCGCACATGATAGATTGGCGGAGGTAGTCGATGCAGTGCGCCGAGTGATGAGCCACCTCGTCCGTCAGCTCGACGCCGTCGTATCCTTGCTGGTAATGCTCTACGAGATAGGACAGGCAATGGAGCTGGTGGAAGACCGACATCATGTACGCCGGTCCGTCGGACGTCCGGTTTATGGCTACCGTGTAAGGCTCGCTGAGGATGTCGTAGGAACCGTAGTCGGGAATCTGGACGTAGCCTCTAGCGACTATGGAAGCCCACGCCAATCAGCCCACGTCTTCAGCAGATGCTCGATCACTGACCTGCGCTTAGCGGTATCCAGTTATGGAGCGTGTGAAGCGTGTCGTCTTCATCGAAGAGCATGTCGTCGCGCACGTACTTTGGATCCGGAAGGAACCTGTACGTCTTTCGAGGGACTGTCGGCACGAGCAATTAGGAACTTCTCGTCATCTTATCGTACTATGGAGGGAACCATACACTTTGGTACCGGGTGTCGTCCGACTCCGATCCGTTCATGAACCGGATTGACCAACAAGACGACTATTACGACTGCCATTACAATCTCAAGGGTCAACCGCAAATACCGTGTCGCCCTGCGAGAACCTCCTTCTCGGGACCACACGGCGTCCCCGTCCGGCGGCAATGGCGTAAGGAAAGCTTGCGCTTCCACATTGTCTTCTTGCTTACTGGGGCTCATGGTAAAATCGCGCGCGCAGGCATGTGCGCAGGCGCGTGAGTAGAGTGGAATGCCGTCCAGATATAAAATCACGAAAGAAGAAGACGAGCCAGAATGACGGACCAATCAAATGACACGAAATGTTACGGTGCCTGGGGCGTATTAGGCTATTTGCAATCTGCTTAAAAAGGAGAGGCCCTCTTTTTCTCCGTTCCAAGTTAGGTTTAAGCAGCGGGGCCAGGAAAGTCTCGAATGCAACGTCAATCTTCAATCAAGCAAATACTACACTGAAAGGTCCTCTTCTCCTCATATTCTGTAATGGGTGGGCAGGAGTCAATGGGGCGCCTTACATTTTAGCATGCTCTGGACGTATGCTTAGAGGTATTCGACGAACCCGAATGTGCATCCCTAACCCCTTTTTCTCGGACCCCGAGACGGCCATTCATAGACCGTCATCAGCTGCATTTAACCATATACAGAACATACCTTTGGCTATCGTATAACCAACTCTGACCCTCCATAACATCAACACGTTTTGAGCGTTGCATAATGATAATGCTGGTCGCAGGTTGGCACGCCATATAACCAACATAAATTTGGGAATAAGGCGCAATAGCACTATTTAAGTCTTGCCAACCAGAGGCAGAGAAAAGGGGTAGTAGGGCACGGTTGACCAGACTATGATTAGATCGGTGATGGCATTTACTTCCGGCACGCTCTGCGCCGTCTATAGGTGCGACGAGGAATGCTCTCCCGTCGAGGGCTGGGAGAATGGAGTTTCTAATGGGGTAAAACATCGCTGCGAGATATTACACGGCAAAAATACGTCTACCTTGACATGAAATGGAGGAGTTGGTACAAATAGCAAGGCAAAGAGGCGCAAAAACCTCGAATGAATATATAACACCATTCAACCCGCTCACCCACCACGCCCACCTCGGCCGTGATACTCCTTCCATGCCTAGCCTGTACATATCCTCTATGACCTATCGTACCGTAACACATAACACATCATCATACAGCAAACCAGTCAGCGAACCAACTCCGCCAAGAATGCATGTAAACGAAAACGAGAACCCCCTATACCCTTCCTCGAACCGAAGCTAACTCCGCCTGCAACTAACATACCTCACTGGGTCCCGAACAGCCGCTTGATGTCGGCGAACTTGACAGGCTTGACGAGGTACATGTCGACGCCGGCGTCGAGGGCGCCGCGCTGGTCCTGGGCACTGGCGAGG
Organism: Monosporascus sp. mg162; assembly: GCA_004155945.1. Classification (NCBI taxonomy): domain Eukaryota; kingdom Fungi; phylum Ascomycota; class Sordariomycetes; order Xylariales; genus Monosporascus; species Monosporascus sp. mg162. The sequence goes on from QJNY01000037.1 coordinate 243,988, forward strand.
CCTGTGAGCGCGATGATGGTGGCGCGCGGCAGTCCGTTCTCCGTCTCGAACTGGCGGATCTGTCGCGTGGCCTCGAGGCCGTCCATGACGGGCATCGACAGGTCCATGAGAACAAAGTCGAAGGGCCTGGAGGAAGTCGACGGTGGCAACGAGTTATCGGTGCCGCTGGGGGTGGTGGGAATGGAGGTAGGGTCGGAGGAGAATTCGAAGGCGGAAGTGGAGGAGGACACGGCGGTGGGCGTGGTGCTGTGAGAGGTAGAGGTGGTGGAGGTGGAGGACGTGGAAGAGAGCAGCGCCTTCGCCTTGCTCCTGAACTCCTCGACGGCCTCGAGCCCGTTGGTAGCCTCGCTGTAGCTCAGGTTCTGGCGTCGCGCGAACACCACAAGTAGCTTGAGGTTGATGGCGTTGTCGTCGACGAGGAGCAGGCGGGGGCTGACGCACCCAGGGGACACCGGGCTCGGCGCCGCGCTCTCCTGCTGCTGCTTCTTCTCAGCCAGCTGCGGTTGCGTCTGCGACTCAGACGGGGGTGGTAGTGACGGTTCGACCACCTGTGGCGCGGGCGACGGCGCGGGAGACGGTTCGGCTGATACTGCGGACAAGGCGGCAGATACCAGGGACGAATCCCCGCTGACCGTGCTCGTCGCGGCCGCGGTAGTTCCCGCAACCGCATGACTCTTGCTCCGGTGTGCCAGAGCCTCATGGCGCAGAGGAGAGACCTGCCGGTCGTCAGGATGGGAGGTCTTTGACCGGGTCAACGGCCGCTTGCTGGCCTCGCGCGAGACATCGTTCTGGCAGTCTAGCAGTAATCTTGCCAATTTTCGTGGTCCACATCTAGTAAAGTTAGCCCGACTACCCATCTATAACCATAGTCTGCGGGCGATTACTTACGGTTGCGCAACTGCCTCCAGTATCCATCCAAGCGCTGAGCACTGCGCGTTGATGCGCGCTCCGAGCGCCGTCTTCTCGCCCGGATCCGTGCAGATGCAGATCACGGCGAGAGGTAGCGCGTAGGGGTCCGGCGTTGCCTGCTTTCTGAGTATTTTCTCAAGCGACGAGGGCTCAGTGAGCAAGAAATCGGGTTGAGACACCGACAGGTCGAACTCCTCGGACGTCTTCATGCTGAACCCGTAGCAGGCTTGCTGCATCGATTCTTGGACCTTCTGGCCACCGCCTCCGAGACTGCCGGGAGGGAAGACGATGCTAGCGGATTTCTGCTTCAGCGCCTCTGGTGCTTGCAGCAGCATCTGGCTCGTCCGCGCGTTTTCACTCGTCCCCCCCGGCAGTCGCAGGGTTACGGTCACCTTAGTGCCGACGTGCAGAGTGCTCGTCACCTCTATTTCGCCCTTCAGGGAATCAACTATCTGCTTCACTATGCTGAGTCCGAGCCCGGTGCCGTTCGAGAACGGATCCTCTTGGCTGAAGGGCGCAAACAATCTTGCGCGCTGGTAATCCGCAGACATTCCTCGGCCCGAGTCCTCGATGCACAGCTTGAACACGATCGACTGCGAAGTGCTGCTCTCCTGTAACAAGGATACTATGATGTATCCGGAATCCGTATACTTCAGGGCGTTGCCTAACAGATTCATGACGATCCTGCGGAGGGCGCCCGGCTGTGAGCGAACTATCCAGTTGACGAAGGGTGCGACGTTCAGCGTCACGGACACTCTCTGTTGGTCTTCGTCTAGGGTTGTGCAAAGGTCGTCTGTTATCATATTCTCTCCGCTGCTATTAGTTCTCGAACGGCCACCTTGATCATGGAACGCGCCGTTGGGAAACGTATGCGTGTTGCGGAATGTATGGCCGGCACATACGGTATCGCAGACTTCTTCGACTAGTTGGGCCAGATTGAAGTCGGTGGTAACGCCCAATATCGAGTTGTCTTCAGGCAGCCTCTTAGCCCGCCCTTCGCCACGACGTTTCCTACGAGATCTTGCATTCTGCAGTTTATTGATCTTCGCATAGTCGAGAACATGATCGATGGTGTCTAGTAGCGTCTTTCCGCAGGTCTCTATCGACGAGACCAGAGAGCTCTGATATGCCGACGTAACCGTATCCTTAAGGAACTCAACCGAGCCCAGAATACCATGGAGCGGGGAGCGAAGTTCGTGAGATATGGATGCGATGAAGGTAGTTTTCGCACGATCCGACTTTAGGGCGTTCCAGCGGGCGACTTCACTAGTGATGCTGTCTCCGAATGCCTTCAAATACGGCAGTTCGTTCTCCGGGTTCATCAACCTCCCAACTGCGGTGGTCCACTGTCATTGAAGTTAGTATTAATTCCCTCCAGATAATCTGCCACATACTAGGGGGGAATCGACACATATCTGGAAAACTATGATAGAGTGCACAAACATTCCCCGAGCAAGAGCGTACTGGCGGGGCTATGAAGTGGGGGCTAAAAAGTAACTGTAGGGAGTACTGACGATAAAACACCCGGCGACCCATCGCTCCGACGCAGGATCCCACAGAGGCAGGAAGATGAGGCTCCTCACGTTAGGCAATACCCTGAGCAGCTCAGTCGGGACGAATCTTTCTCTCTTCCTTCTTATTCTCTGCGAAGCCTTGCTGGGCGTGGTACGGTTGTCAGAAGTCTCGGCCTCCGATTTCTCAGATCTCTCGTCGCTCGAGTTGACTCCCACCCCATCTTCATCGAAGTTGAAGAACTTGCCGTAAGGGTATCGCATGATGTAGCGCTCCATCCCGGCTTCCGTGAAAGAGAAGTCCTTCTCCGACAGAGTCGTCTCGCAGGAGCGTAGAGATAATCCAGCTACGGGGCAGGACTTGCTCTCCATTTCCGTCGGCAACCCGGTGGCCAAATCGATGCCATCCTCTTCGTCACCGGAAGCGTCGTTCTTCTTCCCTCTGTTCTTCCTTCTCCGCGACATTGACGCAGCGGAATCAGCAGTAAAGAAGTCGGTAGTCGAGGAGGTTGGATCTTCATCGCTGCTACCTATTGAGCTTGAACTCTCATACATGCCCGCAATGGTGGTGGCCGAGGTGTCGAAGAAGACCACACCATCCGCATGGGTGGACTGCCTAATTATTCTGGCGGCCCGCTGGAAGATGCGGAACATCTCGGGCTCACGCTCGCCCTCACGCCTGCGCGGAGCCTGTTTGATTTGGGGTGTGACGGCGCCGTCTGAAATGTCCTCGGCCGCAGCGTCCACACGCGCGTTCTCTGTCTGTCTTTCCATAGTTGTCGGCCTGTTTCCTGATTTGCTGCGCCGTTCGTGCAGCGAAGAGCGCTCGATGAATTCAGTCAGGCCACGAACCATCCGCTCTCCTTTGGTGCGATCGTTGCTATCCTTCGCCAATTCCAAGTGCTCCATGATGGTCGCAGCCATGTCTTCCATGAACCTCACATCGACAGCGCTCAGACCCTCCTCGCGCGGCTTCTCGTCTAGGGCCCAAAGTTAGCCGAAGCACTCAACCGAACAATCGCGAGCATACCCGAGACAGCGTAGACGCCTATATGATAGCCTGCTTTGGTGATGATGGGCACACCCGCGTAGAATCTCACGCCGGGTTCCCCTTGTACGTAGTCTCTGTTTGCGAGTCGAGGGTCATGCCTGCAGTCGGGAATGACGAGACACTCTGTTTTATACGTGTCCCCGTTCTCTTCCTTCGCAGTGTATGTGGAACCGAGGGTGTAGTGGCACACGGCATCATACCTGGCTATGATGGTGTTGCCCAGCCATATCTCGTCCTCGGGTCGGTCCGCCTCATTGGAGTAGAGCGAAAGAGTCCTGGTGGCCTCGGCTAAGATATACTGCCGACTGGAATCGATGAGGGAAATCATACATCTCCTGACGTTCAGCCGGAGCGTCGCGAGCTGTGCGAAAGCCGTAAGAGTCTTATCGCGACTATTTTGCGGCTGGTACCCCTCGTAGGTGAGGGGCTTCCCTCGGCCATCAGCCGAGCGGACAATGTTTTGAGCGTCGAGCCATGGCTGGTAGTATCTATGCAGTAGTTGGAGCATGTTAGATTGCGGCGCGGCTAGATCGAGGACTAGGCCGTGTTCTTCTACTAACCTTCGAAGGTCCCGTTCGCGGGCAGCCTCGGGGAAGGATACCATGATCTTCTTGTGTCACGTCCGCTGTTACTACTGGTTATGAACTTCCGTCTTCACAGGCCGCGCGCATAATCTCCCACTGCGATAGGCCATATATCACGTCTCGTCATATACGGCATGCCATGATAAAACAAGCACAAGAGGCCTTCACGAGCGGATGGAGAGAAAGGATCGAGGTTAGCGCGATTCAGTGTTAAGTCGGCTAAGCCGCCCCGCCGGTGCAGCAGTCTGTCCCGTGTGCATGGCTGAAGCGTTTACCAGGGAATGCTTACAAACCGCGAGACGAAAAAGAAGGAAGAGGAGGCACAAAACCCACTCTCACTACATGAGTAGTTGCAACCATCTGACCAAGGAAAGAAACCAATTGGAAGGTGAAGCCACCGGGATTGGTTTCCTTCCAACCACTATCGTAGCTCTGGTCCGTCAAACTTACCAAGCGCCCATCATATCCGTCACGATCCGGTCTTTTAACTTTTCGCCTGCAGTAAGTACACAGAAGGTATCAGATTCCCGCTTTCGAGGTACTCTAGGCGGAAGCATGACGTGTTTTCCCTGATTTAAACATGTTACGCTCCGTCTCATTGGGCACTGGAGCTTCAACTTCCGCTAGTGGAGTAGTTTACCTAAAACGTTGGTTCGCTGATACAAAGACACTACATCCTCCCAAACCGATCCGCGTCATCTTTGACCGCCCCCAAGTCCAAGCATGCATATACAGATACACTTACTTTATTCGCTCTAGCGGGCTCTAAACGGCGTCGCAGCACTTTCGCCCTCTTGGCGAAGGTTCACAATCAATCCAATCACTTTTCGCTTCCACGACCTTCCGCCATAACCCTCGTTGAGTACTTTATTTAGTAGATGGGTGTCGTGTGCAGTCAGAGGGGCAACATAGACGGAGGCGGCGTAATGACAGCCGCGATCCCTCCCCGCTCTCGCTGCATCCGACCTCAAGAGCTGCCCGGATCCGATGTCACAGGAGGCAGGCGATGCGGAACTCATTGACCCATGGCCAGAGGTCGTCCATAGTATATCCTTGACGAGCCATCTCCGGGAACCCCCACTCTTCATCGCTCCACATGGCTCGGCACTTCCGCCAGCCTTGCACGATAAGGATATCCTCGATGTGGCACCGAAACGTCCCCGCCGAAATGTTCTGCCCGAATTTCTCCCGCGTGCTGACGTGCCTGTGCTGAAAATCGATGATCATATTGCTGTTGTCGTCGCGTAGGTCCCGGCCTTCAAGCATCTGTCTGTTCACTATAATGGGCACCTTCAGCGATATCCCCAGGTCGATTCGTACCAGTATGCAGAGCGCTGGGTGCGGAAGTAGGAATGGTTCAGCCGCCCTCGGCAATGTAACCAACACGTCGTGGTCGTCCGAGGCTCCGAAGCCTCTGCCGCTACCCCTCCAGTTGATGTCTGCGGGAAGGTTTGTCCCCTGGCGGTAACCGATCGCTACGTCCTCGTAAGGATCAGGGTCATGGGAATTTCGCCGACCCGGAAGAGCTGGTTGTTGACCAGACAGAGCTTCCTCGCCTTCAGCTGTCCCCTGCTCGAGGTCCATAATGATGCAGTGTTTATAATCGTGTGCGGCCCGGGTAGTTCAGTGTATGTGGTCGGTGTTGCTTGGTAATGGTGATCGTCCTAATCAAAAATGATATCTTAAACGCTGCTCGGCAGCTTGTATTGATGCACTTTGGAACAAAAAGGGTCGTAGCATTGACAAGATCCACTGGATCTGTTTTTCACGAAAGTGTGTCATGTTGACGAGACTGGGCACTCCTTTCCCTCATACTTCAGGGAGACGGTGCAATAGGAAGTTGCTTCTCTGTGTTGCTAATCCTAAGTTGTTACATACAGAAGCAGCTACCTCGTTGGGAGTGTGTCAACAACAGTCGCCAAATGATTACGTACACGGGAAGTGTTTTCGCAAGTAGAAAGTGTTCTCGCAGGTAGAAATTGTCCTCGTAAATGTACTCTTGGTATATCAGATAACGTAAGGTGCGTTGGGGAAGTCAAAAGAAGGTCTATATACAGGGCATTTTGCTCCCTATTTCCTCTGATATACTGAAGGCTAGGATAATAATTAATACTATTGAGCCCTATGACCTTTATATCCTCTTGCCGAGCCCCCTTTTACGCAGTGGCTAGCCTGTCACTTCTCCTAGGGTGGTATGCTGTTTTCTAACAGGAATCTGTGTTTTCAACCTCGCCACTTTAAATGTAAATCTCCCAGTCGTCTTCTCTAGTCTTCAATGATCATATCGAAATGCAATAGGGGGTGAGTGATGCATCTTGTCCGTAACATCAGCGACCTTGTCGCACAGAAATACTTCTCTGATGGCAAATACGAATAGAAGGGAATTGTGTATTGCAAGGAGACTAGATATTATATCAACCCCCTTTAGCATGATATAGTAGCAAATGTTACTGCGAAACTTAGATCAGTGCGTAATAAGCCTCATCTTGAAATCAATGCCTCTCTATATGTCAGGGAAAATGGTAAGCAACGGAGTGAAAGGCAGGAAACTAGCTGTTAAGTAGCAATAGAGGTGGCCATTAACGCCTGTCCTTCCTAAATATCGGGGAGAGAAGCCCCCTATATATAGCCGTAAGACCCCTGTCCAGAAGGTTCCCCGTATCCCGACATTGGCACCTGACACTATATTACTATCCGAATTCCACAGAGAGAAGCGCACAATACCAGCTGCGAATATGTATGCTTCGTATTTTAAAATGCCGTTGGACAATTCTATATGGTATTTGTAATCATAGATTGTCAAGAGAACTGGATATTAATTATATCGCAATCCCGAAAGTGATCAATCGTCTTTTTATAGCTGGACTCTTCCAGGAGATTTCTTGAATACTTTGGATTAGAAGTGATATCTCCTGTCTTTGCAATCACGATACTCATGAATGGCGTTCTCTTCTGTCTTGCATCAATGTATTGCAAGCTAGAGGATTATATGAAAAGACTGCCCATAGATCATCTCTCCTTATATCTGTAGTTGCAATTACCATCCTACTATTGTAGGTGCACGCCCATGCCATATTTTTAAGCCGCTCCTTCTCGTAGTTGAATATCAGATTGCCAGTATCCGCGACCCAGGATGTAGAAAGAGATGATATCTCATGCATTGTACTCCAATAAGGAATATCTGATAGACCGTCTGCAGATTTTCTCAGGCTGCCCCATAGCCCATTGAAATACACGCAGCAAACAGAGTCATGATAATATTGTCCTGAAGATGGGAGGGAATGGGATATGGTATGTGGCAGTCCAGCCTCTACGTCTGTACTTCTTGATGGCATCGGCCTTCCGCAATGAGTTTTCGTAACTGGGCTCAGGATAGGCGATGAACCTTCTCTGCTTCATAGACTCCGCGAACATACGCACGGCGTGAGTGGCACCTATGTAGCATTGTACATGAGTAGCATAAAATCGGATACGAATCTGGATGGATGATCGCACTTCTTCATAACTGAGTCTGATATCAGTAGCTGAATCTTAATGCATCTAGCATTAGAGTATAGATCTCCATGGGGTATGGTCGAATACATATAAAACACTGCATTATACCTTGGAGCGCGTCATGGGAATAGTTCTCAGCATCATGTGTTAGAAAAGATGCCTATAAAGTATTGTCAGATGGTACCCATTCTACGATAGGGGCACCATAAGGAAGGACAAGGCAAAATCGACAGATCGAAAGTAGGACATTATCCACAGCCAGCCACTCCTGGAACCTGCGTCACAATTTGTTAACCACTTACGGGCGTCAAGTATCGGACCATGCATTATTCATGTCCATTCATCCACTTCCTCGGTCGTGCCACCCCAGGCTTAGGCTGGGAGCGATTAAAGCAAGCCACCTGCAGACATCCGAAGCTGAGGTGCCGCTTTCTGTGAATGACGGTAAATACTATAGAAGAGCTAGTATCAATGCAGCCAATTGGGGCTGCTAAATAGAATTCTCACCGTAGTTAGTATGCCACGTCGCACACAGTACGCTGTCTGTCACCTGCAATGGGTGGATTCGACCGCCCTCACAAAGAGCGAGTAAGCTAGGTATGAAGAAAAATAGTCATCAATCCCCGGAACGGCGATGAGTGATTCAGTCGCATTCGTTCCAAGTAATTATGACTTGTGGCTGCTAGCAAGCAGTGCGGTTGGTCCTTGCACGATAAGCCACCCACGTATTAAATGCGCCCCCTGATTTATTGGAGACACGAATCTAGAACCTCTCCGGACACAATAACTCTACAAACGGCATCGATATACGATCAATAAAATGCCCGACCGGGATCAAAAACGGCTGGCTACTAACTGCTGCGATGCTCACACGGCAAAGTTCCGCGCAAGTTAAGTCGAGGCCCCTCCCCCTCTGTGACGTTAACGTCGTCCACAAAGAGGCGGTATAAAGGGGTCCGTGTCAAACCGCATTCGCACCCCGTCGGCCCTATTATTGCCCCATAATCTCTTTCTACTATCCCGACCTGTCTCCTTTCAAGAAAGTTACAATAGTTATCACCAATACTAGCAACAATGCGGTTATCGCTGGCTCTCAATGCGATTGTTGCACTCCTAAACCACAAGGCACTCGCCGCGCCGGCCAGCGCCCCTCCGCTAAACTCCTGTGACTGGCAATCTCAGGAGTGGGACGCCATCGTCGTCGGAGCCGGCACAGCTGGGATCATCGTAGCGGACAGGCTGAGCGAGGCGGGAAGGAGGACGCTCCTTCTCGAGCTCGGTGGGCCCTCGTACTGGATCACGGGGGGCAGGGAAAGACCCGCCTGGCTGGACGGGACGGACCTCAGCAGGGTCGACGTGCCCGGGCTCTGTAGGTGCTCAGGCTCTCGTTCGTTTATGTCAGCGCATGGGAAGCGGGGTCTCTCGCTAATTAACTGCCTGATCTGCAACAGACTCGACCATCTTCGCCGGGAACAGCGCGCTGCTGTGCCCACCGGATGTCGTGGCCGCCTTCCAGGGGTGCACGATTGGCGGCACCAGCGCCATAAACGCGGGCCTCTACTTCCAACCCCCGGACTCGGACTGGGATGACAACCCCGACCAAGGCGGCTGGAGAAGCGCGGACGTCCAGGCCGCGACCGAGAGGCTGCTCGCGAGACAGCCATCGGTAACGAACTACTCACAGGACGGCCGGTTCTACCTACAGTCCGGATACGAGGCCGCCAGGAGGTGGCTCGTGGACGACGCCGGGTTCGCGGACGTCGAGATCAACGACGAGCCGGACAACAAAGACAGGGTCTTCGGACGATCGGCCTACAATTACATCGGCGGCCAGCGCGGTGGCCCGGCGAGAACATATCTCCAAACCGCGCTGACGCGAGAGAATTTCCATCTCCAGACCGGGGCCCGCGTCCAGTATATCAACCAGGTCGGGGGGACTGCAAGCGGCGTCGTGGCCGAGGTGGACGGCGTTCTGCATACCGCCAACCTGGCACCCAATGGCCGGATCATCCTCAGCGCAGGCGCCCTCCTATCGCCCCAGATCCTCATGTACTCGGGCATCGGCCCGGAGGCGGTCCTGCAGAACCTGTCCGCCGCCTCCTTCACCCCTTACGTCTCCCCTTCCCAGTGGGTCGTCAACGCGGAGGTCGGGGAGGGCCTCTTCGACAACCCGAACACGTTCATCGAACTCTCGGACCCGGCGGTCCGGTCGTACACGTACTCCTACGCGGACCCGCCCCCAGGCGACCGCGACCTCTACCTGTCGTCACGCAGCGGGCCCTACGCCTTCGCGGGGCAGACGGCCGTCTTCTTCGGCTACGTGCCGCAGGACGACGGCACCCGGATCGGCGTCCAGGGTACGATCGGCACGTCGGGGTTCGGGGAATACACCGACAACAACACCATCACGCTCAACGTGTACGGGACGTCGGGGCTGTACTCCTCGGGCCGCGTCGTGCTTTCGGGCGACAACTTCACGGCGGGGCATAGCCCGGGCATCTACTACGCCGACCGGCGCGACGGGATGAGCATTGCGACGTTCATCCACGACATCTTCCAGGCACTGCCGGCATCCAGCCCGGATTCGCCGGCCGCGGATGGCCTCACGCCGCTGAACATCGCCCGCAATTCGACGGTCGAGGAGATATACACGTACATAACCACGTGGTCCCAATACGCGGTCGGCACCGTCAATCACTGGTCCAGCTCGTGCCGCATCGGCAGGTGCGCGGATGCCGATACCAGGGTCTTCGGCACCGAGAATATCTATGTGGTTGACGCGTCGGTTCTCCCGCCCTTGTCGGTGAACCCGCAGTTCGGGACCATGGTGGCTGGGGAGAAGGGCGCCGAGAGAGTATTGGCGACTTGGGACTGAGATTTGATTCGCATATCACGCGCCGACAGAAGAAGGCGGGTTACTTATCCGCATGCCCTTGTTAACGAGATACGAGGCATTTCTAAAGGACTGCGTCATAAATATATGCAGCGCAAACGATTCTTGTGGTTGACCTTGTTCGTGTCTAAGGACCAACCTCGAAATAATTGGGTATTAGTTCATTCCTGGATATATCGCTTATAAGCTGCGACCAAGCTTGTGACGGACAACTAATGTCCATTGGTTTAGATAACTATGTAGTTGTTTTTGACTCATGCTAATGAGGCTTTATAACTTCCAGGGAGCCTCTCCGATACTGACTGACAGCTAGTATTAGCTCTTGGATACGCCGAATTAAAAGGCATTTCACACGCTCAAGAAACTGAGCCTACGATACCCACGGAATCTCTAGTAGCTCGTTCAGTTCTAATTTCCTCCCTAGGTATGTGTGCTTAGATAGCCGCAGGCTGTTCTAGATGGCGGAGTCTCTGAGCAGCACCGCCACCTAGTACCACTTTCATCTCAACTCGAGCGCCTACTACATTACAATCGCATCCATGCCCCGTCACCCATCTGGGTCGCCTATCGTCTCGCAGTTATCGGAACCCCCAAGCCCTGCCAAGTAACTAAAAGATACGCGAGTTAGGTAGGCATTTATTTATTTCCTCTCCTAATTCAGTACTACGAGCGGGAAGACCTCGGATAAAAGGCCTGTTTCATCAAAAACACGACTGGACAATGGGATGTCAAAGAAGCGGGGCTCTAGGGCCTCGGCGCGGGAACTAGCTACAAATCTGGGGAAAGAGCTGGGGATGTGTACGAAAGGGGAAGGCGGCTCACATGACCGGTGAGGGGAAAAAAGGCTGGTGGGGCAAGCAAGGAGACCCCCGAAGGGCGGATCAGGCCATACAATACGTTAATTGGAACTGACCACCTTTCACCCCCCTTGGGCCTTATTTTGACTTCAGTCCCATCCAACTCTATTCCTCTTTTCCCGCACATATCGGCCTCTCGAGCCGTCGTTCTACCAATTGCCCGGATCCCATCACCAGAGATTCATCAGTCGCCAGCTAGTTTCATCCGCCCAGAGGAGACCCTTGCCATGCTTTGTTATGATCGGGTACAAACTCGAAGTCCCGGTCTTGGGACCTGTATTCTCGTTTTCGCCGTGCGTTGTTCAATTGATGGAAACACATCTCACGACTCCTGAAAAGGGGAGAAGGAAGCACCGAAAGAGAAGGCCATCAAGACCAGCATATTAAGGTGCTGTTTGAGCACTCTTTTAGCACGGAAAGCAACTTACACGCCACCCGTTTGCAAGGCCTCCCAACACCTGCCAGCCTTCCGGCCTTCTCGTTCACGACCGACAAGCTATTGCCCGTGATGGTATTCACCGCTGCCGACATTCAATTTGAATTCCGTTCGCTACTCCGTCCGCGACCGAAGATGGCTGTTAAAAGGGACCTACACTCGATGGCATCATCTGAGGAAGCGTGGCTTGATCTCTGCGAGAGATGCGGGTGTCGCCCGCAAGGTCAACTAGACTATCAAATGTTCGATACTGGTTATCATCAACTAGTATATGTGACCGGAGGATTGTATTCCCATACGTGGCAGAGAAAAAGCCATCACTCGGGTTCCACAGGTCGAGTAGTATGACGGTGAGTCGCGTCTGCATTGCTGTTCACCTTCGTCTGTTATGATGATTAGGCCCCTTCCCTGACATCTCCATGCGACACACTGGGGTACGACGGGGAAATAAAACCATGAGGAAGACACGTTCGCGCGTTGAGAAGCCACTACTGATCGCTGTCACCGAAGCTGTTCCATGGCCATATCGGGGTTAGTGGTCTGGGGGAGGCCTGTCCCAACCTCAATTCTTTGTATTACAAAGCAGTGGTGCCCTTGGATCGCGATCGCTCTGGGGCGAGTGCCTCTGTGGTCCTGGTTTCCTGACAAGCGTTTCTTCCTATGCCGTCACGGCTGCATTCAGAGGGTATCGAATGCCATCGAGCATATCTCTGGACGTCATGTCCTTAGCTCTCGCATTGATTGATAGTCATCCGAGCCCCCCCTCCCCACCAAAAAAAAAAAAAAAAAAAAAAAAAAAAAAAAAAAAAAAAACCGGACGACGTCCTGAGGTGCGAGCCTCTTCACATTTCTTCAACCGTCCCTGACATAACGAAGCACGTTTGGATAGCAGTGCGTGCCGCTGCTCCCGGTGACGGGCGTCGGCCGTATCCGTTAGGATAAATGGGAATCGGCCACCGGCCAGTTATTTCGATAACATATAATGCTCGTCCGCTCGATGGTTTCCAGTCACCTAGCCTAAGCCCGGGAAGTCCACAGGCTGTGGTAGGGAGCCCCTTGAGCCTTTCCTTCCCCAATGGTACGGCTTAGGCTCCTTTGAGTGAGGCCAGCGAGGACGGTCCGTTGACGAGTTGCCTTCTGGGACATTCGCTTCTGCTTATGGTATGGTGTATGTCCCGAAGCACTGCAAATCATCGGGAAGCAGCTGTGCTGTCGACCTGGGATTCGACGACATCGGCGGATTCGACATTCGAGTAAAATAGTGACTCAAAATAGTGCTTAACGTCGTCAGTGCAGGAGGAAAGCAAGAAAAAGTACGAAGGACGAAAACGCCCATGAAATAACGTGCGACCCCAGTTACTCTCCCCGATGACCGCACAACGTACCAACAGCGGGTCCCGCCTTCGTTCCAACATCGCTTAACTCATGTTCGTTACTCTGCAATTCAGAGTCGTCGAATACATGGATCTTATCGCTTAAGGCATCACCCGGACAGGACTAGCCGCGATGGAATCATTTATGGGGTTGGCACGAGCCCTAATACAGCATGTCTCTTCCGCGTCCACCTCCTTATGCCCGTATTTCCTTCCGTCTGTCCACGAGATACCTATCGCAGGATCTGATTGGTGGGTTACGAGGGTGTTGGTGGGATCAGGGGAGGAATGCTGTCACGACCGAGGGTGCACCAAGTGGATGACATGCTTCTAGCGGACGAGTGCAAGGTTGGTTGTGGGTCTTCCGAGATGGAAAACCGCTCAATCTCCCTGCTATTGCCGGTGCGAGGCAGTCGCCCTGCGAGCCTCTTCGGAAGTCACGGGGCCATCATGTGATCTGAAGCCTGGCTCGGGCAGTTGCTGATGGTCAGCCTTTCGCCTCCTGGAACGGGGAAGTCTGGGGAAACCGATCAATTGAAGTCAATTGAGTGGGGAGAGGGTTCCTCCGCGTTCCACAAGGAAATGCTTTTCATGCCGAGGGCGAACGTGAGAAGGGTGCGCTTTTTTTTCTTCATGCCGTTTTTATACATACGAAAGACGCCCGGGCTTCCTGTGAGAAAGAGATTTTCCAGGAGGATGGAAGTTATATTTTACAAGGTCACCGAATGTGACTTTGGTTGACAGGTGGTCCCCATCTCTACAGGTCAAGCTCTATACCGCCCTCCATCTCCTTCTATCCCTCTAAAGCCCCGAGTCTAGATCCTTCTATTACTCTATTGCTGGTGATACAACGAGGTATCTGACGTGCCACGCCGTGGTCATGAGACGGGACGCCAACTCCTCGATCCGTTCCATCACACACCTCAGGAAGTTGTGCGAACCACAGCCTCCGCAAGTACGGGGGATATCGCTTAAGTCTACGGCCGACGGTTAGTGCCGGTCCCCGGCTATGAGGGATTTTTATCTTAAGGTGACACTTACGAACTTGGCCATGAGGGCAACCATGAGGTCGAAAAGACCAATGGCTTCGACGAAAGCGAAACCCAGAATGGCGTAGGAGAAGAGCTGGCCACGGAGGGCGGGGTTACGGGCAACACCGTTCAGCAGGGCAGCGAAGACGAGACCGATACCGATACCAGCACCAGTCAGACCGATGGCGGCGGAACCCATACCCAAGTTCTTGGAGACCTCGACCATAGCCTGGGCGATCTCAGAGGAGTAGGCCCGGCGCTGGAAAGCCTGGCGGGTGGTGGCGTTGACGATCTTCGAAGCCTGCTGGCGCTTCAGGGTCTGGAGGGGAGTGGCATTGCCTGCGAGACCGACGGGTTAGTCGTTTTTGTTGAAGAGGGAGAGACAGAAAAACAAAGCACCAATCATCGGTGTCATCGAGGTTATTAAGGTCATTGACGCTTATATCGGTCGATGCCGAGGATGGTTTGCGGAGATTCCGACGATGGCAAAAATTTTCCACATACTGGTGATGGTTCGCTTGGCAGTAGTGCTGGCAAGGGAAGCTCGCATGGCAGGTCGAGCGACCTTGGTGCCCATGGAGGAGGCGAATCGTGAAGCGACAATGCGTACAGAGGCCATTGTGACGGATGGATATGTGAATGAGGGCGATGGAAGGACGGGTGAGAGAGATAGCTGTTGGGATGGGGTAGAATTTTTCGGCAAAGCTGTCCTGAGGGAGAGAAAAGAGCTTGCTGACTTTGGCTTGTGCGGGAAAGAGACTTGGGAAGGGAGCGGCCTCAGCTTAGCCCGTGCGGAACTGGAAAAACAAGAATAGCGCGATAAGGGAGCCCACCACCTGGATACCAAAGGGACACTGGGCGGTCTCAATCCGGTCCTCGTCAAAGTTTTTCTTGGATCACAGTGGTCCAAGTTCGTGCCAACAGAGAAACCGGACAGACGGGTTATCGTCAGAATTTTTGTGGAGGGGTACCGAAAGGAGACAAGGCTGTCAGTCTTTTCGATCGCTGGTTGGGTAACAGAGGGAGTCAGCTTCGGGCAATCTCGGGTAGTCCCCTTGTCGCCAGCGGGCTCTATCGTGGCCTGTGCGTGGCTTAGGTCTTTTCTCTTTTTCAGATTTTTTTTTCTCTCCTTTCATCATGCTCGGCATATATCTACAGGTATCTCATCCTGTATTCACCTTGCTTATTTGAATGATGTGTGACCTTCTTAATCGAGATTTTTTTATAAGGGTCTTTTTTATTATTAAAATCAAGTCCATTAAGATATATGTGTATATCAATTCAACGAAAGCTTCGTAACTCGGAACTCTGTATACCATGACCTTAAAAGCCGCAAATACATATATGTAGGTAGTAAGTACTTATACTTCACGGGGCGGGCATTAATGGAACAGACGTGAGAACGTGAAAGATCGGGAGAAGCCCCCACCAAAACCCCGACTTCATGTCATCCAATACCCAACGCCTGAATAGTTTTAGTTCATGAATGAACTTTTTGATAATCACGTCGGATCAACAACTGGTGAGCGGGGAGAAAAGGATAAAAGCGCCTTATATCCGGGTGCTGTATCTTCGCTTTTCCTGCTCTCTCGAGCTTTTTCCAGTCGGAATCGACTTAGCCTCTGCTTGAATGTCGACCTATCGGATTACCAGACTCGTCCCAACAAAGTGCGGCCCCAATGATGTCCGTCGCGCAGTCGGCTTTGCACTGACCCCTGCGCAGCTGCTATGACGCACATGCAACCTGGGCGTCGAGAGCCTTTCCAATGGTACACTACCAACATATAGAGTGGGTCATCGAGTTGATTCGGACACGGTACCTACATCCAGAAATCGAGAAAATGAGAATCGGAGGTGGGTCTTGAAGCAAATTCTCCTCGACCACTTATTCGGGTGCAACTTGGTCTTGGCGGCTTATGGGAGGGTTTCGTTCGCGATGTACAGATGTTTGCGCGGAATCGGTGTCACCCTTGTGCACTAAAATGGACTCTGAGCACAGACCATGCAAGCCAATTTTGGCGCTGACAATTTCGTTCGCTGTTGCATCAAGTACTCTAGTGGGTCACTACTTTGACGGTGGCAGTCATACAGTGTTGCTTTTTGCTTGACACAGTTATTCCCCTGGAACGCAGGATTCAAAGCTCCGTTACTGCATCCTTGTCTATGAATCTAAAGGCTTTCTTGGGTGTAAATAATCGCGGGTTAATAAACGTAGAGCCGCTTAAAAATTAAATATCGGCCACCTTCGGCAAGTACTTTTATGTGCGACGGTAAGTCCTATTCGCCTAAATCCTCTTGGTTATTTAGTCTGTGCGTGACCATGCTAAAGCAATACAACAAGGCGATAAGCTAGAGGCCGACGGAGACATTAGCGTGTTAAAAGGAGGAACGTCCCTCTTGGACCTACATCAGCATAAGCAGTGAGCTCGTATGCCTTGAGGATCAGGCTGTTCGGGCTGTGCGCAACCGCGTCGGAGCAGTGCAAACAGAATCACCGCCGAAGGGAAAATGCGAGCCCGAGTATCGACAAGTTCGCGACAAATCCCAGCACGAGATATACCTCACGGTAACACTTAATGACGCTGTACAGATGATGGACGGCCTGCTGTCCCGTCAAAGGCATTAAAGGCGGAGATCAAAGTGCATAGCTCGGGATACTTAAATAAGGAGTGATGTTAAACGTACCTTAGTTTTTCCAAGCTTGGCATACCTTAGTTTTTCCTGTCAATTGGCAACGCTCCGTTATTATTCCCGCCACCTCTTAACAGTTCTTATACTCTCTATAATAACTCAACAACTACGTTATCAAATAAAGTTAGGCCTTGTATTTTAGGACTTCTAAGGCCCGTTAATCCATATTCCGAAATTACTTTATTTTTCCAATTTTCTTCGGTTAAGTTATGTACGAGTGAAGTTATAGCACTAAGACAGTGGAAGCATTCCTGCGAAACAATAAGGGCTGGCGTTTGCAACTAGTACATCCTAGAAAACTAAGATATATACAACAAAACATACACGAATATATACACGAATATCTCGACAACGCCACGTTTCTTGATAATGGGAGTAGTATATTCAATTCGCATTATCTGGGGCAACTGATTGATATATGCATCAAATATATTAATACGTATTTCAAGTGCGAAGTTAGATTTTCGGTTTGCACCGCCGTTGTGACCTGTGGCTTAATTTTTCTTTGAAACATTGGATCTCTAATCATATATGTCGGGCCGTTAGGGAGTTGACAGGCCGTTAACAGCTGTATTAAAAAACTAAGGTATGCCAAGCTTAGAAAAACTGAGGTATGTTTAACATGACTCTAAATAAGGGGCTTCTCCTGGCCACATTTGCTATAATACGAAGAAAGATTGAGTTTAAAATATGAACATGTATGGCCTGGACCAGGTGGACGACAACCGTAAAGCGGTCTCACGCTGGCCACAAGAGCGGCGCCGTTATCCTTGGCTCGAGCCTTAGTATCAGCAACCCAAGCTACTAACATAACGACTTAGCTCATGAATAATTGCTTGAGTCCATAAAAGTCTTGAGGAATTGAACATCCGCTCTGAAGTAAAAGGTCCTCTATTCCATTATGATGCTGAAATGTTGCGTATTGCAATGCGGCAATCCCACGTTTGTCAGCCGCGTCGATGTTGGCGCCCTTGTTGATCAACTTCTGAACGACGGCTTTATGACCGTTCTCGGCGGCCCACGATAGCGGCGTCCGGTTATCATTATCTTTCGAATCGGCCTCGACCTCCTTGGTTTCTAGCAGCAGTTTAACGACAGCTTCATAACCGTTCCGCGCCGCCCACGATAGCGGCGTCCGGCCATCATTATCTTTCGAATCGGCCTCGACTTTTTTGGTTTCCAGTAACAGCTTGACGGCGGCTTCATAACCGTCCCAGGCGGCCCACGATAGCGGCGTCCGGCCATTATTGTCTTTCGAATCGGCCTTAACCTTTTTAGTTTCCAGCAACAGCTGGACGACAGCTCTATGACCGTCCAAGACCCACGGTAACGGTATCTGGCGATTATTATCTTTCGAATCGACCTCGACCTCCTTAATTTTTAACAGCGGCTTGATGGCTTTATGACCCCTTTTTGCGGCCCACGATAGCGGCGTCTGGCCATCGTTATCTTTCGAATCGGCCTCGACCTTCTTAGTTTCCAGCAGCAGCTGGACAGCGGCTTTATAACCGTTCCCGGCAGCCCACGATAGCGGCGTCCGGTTATTATTATCTTCCGAGTCGGCTTCGACTTTCTTAGTTTCTAGCAGCAGCTTAACGACGTCTTCATGACCATTTTCGGCCGCCCACGATAACGGCGTCCGGCCATATTTACTATCCTTCGAATTGGCTTTAACCTTTTTAGTTTCCAGCAGTAGCTTAATAACAGTTGCATGACCGTTTTCGGCCGCCCACGATAGCGGCGTCCGGCCATCATTATCTTTCGAATCGGCTTCGACCCCCTTGGTTTCTAGTAGCAGCTTGACGACGGCGTTATAACCGTCCCAGGCCGCCCACGAGAGCGGCGTCCGGCCATTATTATCTTTCGAATCGGCCTTAACCTTTTCAGTTTCGAGCAACAGCTTAACAATAGATTTATGACTGTCCCAGGCGGCCCACGATAACGGCGTCTGGCCATTATTATCTTTCGAGTCGGTCTCGACCTTAATCCTTATCAGCGGCTTGACGACGGCGTTATGACCCCTTTTGGCAGCCCACGATAGCGGCGTTTGGCCATTATTATCCTTCGAATCGGCTTTAACATTTTTAGTTTCCAGCAGCAGCTTGATAGCGGCTTTATGATCGTTCCCGGCCGCCCACGATAGCGGCGTCCGGCCATCATTATCTTTCGAATCGGCCTCGATACCCTTGGTTTCCAATAGCAGCTTGACGACGGCGTTATAACCGTCCCAGGCCGCCCACGATAGCGGCGTCCGGCCATTAGTATCTTTCGAATCGGCCTCGACTCCCTTAATCTCTAGCAGCAGCTTAACAACGGCTTCAGAACCCTTTTCGGCGGCCCACGATAGCGGCGTCCGGCCATAATGATCTTTCGAATCGGCCTCGACTTTTT